>CAJUYI010000894.1:35428-54129 GCA_910591695.1 Galerucella pusilla | reverse complement strand
GTATGTCGTTTATTTTATTTGCTATTTTGACATATAGCTAACCTTAATTTTGATAAATAAAATCATCAGGATCGTATTCAGCCAAATTAGAAATGGCTATGAAATTAATAATTACAAGCTTCTTTTTCTAACTGAAAATACTTGAGAACTTTCGAAATGATGATGTTTTTCCGTGAATCTAGGCATATTTTTGTATTATTTAAATAAATATAACAATAAAATTAATATTCACTATTCATAAATAATAATTGACCGTAAACAAAAAAGTACAAACCTACCAGTGGGACGTAGACGTAGACGTAAGACACATTGCCAATACCAAATGTACGTATGCATCCTATTTTGAGCAATATAATTGACAGGTCGCGCTATCGCGTATTTTAAACATCAACTTATCAAATTTCTTAAGTCAAAGATTAGGGTTAACATTTGTAATACATTTTGAACGGTTCATTATTGTGATATTTTGATTAGGATTAATCACAGACCTGCCTTTTTCTCCATTTCTACCGGCGTATTGTGCTATAAGGACATAAACAATCGATGACTCACACCAAGACTCACACCATAAACTCTAGCTGCACATCTTTAAATCATCTTGCTTCAACAGCAACAGCAGCAAAATCTAAGCTGTGCTGGGGAGTCCGGTCTCCAGTTCCCCCTATAGCTTCGCCGCTGAACAGTAGGTATCTCCATTTTTCACCATTTTCAACTTAATAATGCACTGAGAACGGTTCAGCAAATCGTTTTTTTTAATAATCACTGTTCACAGATAATAATTAGGAGAAGCATCGCTGTCAGGTATCAGACCATATAAAACAATAAATAATAATCGTTTTTAAAAATTTCGTTATTCTGTTACTTCACTTTCGTTAACCTTGAAGATACCAACACCATAATAACATTTAAGTATGTAGGTTGCGAAAAGAAATTTTGCAACGCTTTTATGTGTAGACAATAGTTCGATATTGTTTTATATTTGAAAAGATAGACGGTATGTACATTTTTCTTGCAGCGGAAAAAAGGATAATGCTCGCTAATAAATCTAAAAATAGCAGTACACTATATGCTATAGAGGTCAGTGACATTATTTTGTTATTATAGTAGGGTAGTGTGGTAGCTATGAAGAAGACGATCCCAGCAGCATTCGCATTACAAGTTTTGCTGATCCTGTCGCAACTTTTTACATAGAAGATTAGACACCAATAAGATATAGGTATTATAGGCTACTCAAAACGTTGGAAATCGGCCCCGTAATGGTAATTAGGAAATATTTGAAACAATCTTTACAGACAAAGAGGCATACAAGAATAGATGCAGGAATAGTCTGCTACACAGATGGCTCAATGATCGAGGAAGGTGTGCAAGCATTTTAGACGAAAGTTGCACTAATTGATTGATTGGTTCATCACCAGCAATCAGAGGCTTCGATACCTCGACATCTCAGCATTGAGGATTTTTGTGCTTTTGGTTATACGGTTTATGTGAAGAGACCGGTAGCCCTTATCAGGAACAACAGTCTTTTCACTAAATCTTGCTCAAAATAACCCTCCTTTTGGTGCTTTAGTCATATATCTTCAATAAGACAGTACTCCACATTTGACGATCATGTGTGGGGTTGTTTCCTCCTCTTCCATGCACAACTGATATAAAGTCCCCCTCAACTGTAACTTTTGAACTTTGGAACGATAATATACGACCCCATTTTGCATTTTAACACATTGATGAAAACATTACCCAAATTTGAAAACATGAGGTAGTTTCAAAGTAAAAAACCGGTAAAAAATGTACATATATTTTCGTCCGAAATTTCATTCCTATATACTCGAAGGTTCAAAAGTTACAGGGCTTTATGTTCTCACCGTATTTGCAAATTGTATGCATGTGCTTCCCTAGATAGTGACCGGTAAGTAATCACGTCATTTCCTCTATCTGATCTTTATTCAGGTTTAATATTACCGGCAGTTTTTTGGCCAGGAGCTTGCTGTGTTCCTACTTTGGCACGTCCGATATTCAGTTTGAATCCATCGCGATGTATAATCACGTGCAGCAGTTTTTGTTATTCCAAATACTGGTTCAAGACCAGTTAATGCAGTTTAAGGGTGAAATTCATAGTCGACACTTGAGGGTCACTCATACTCAAACTCAACTTAGTTTGAGTTTAGCTCGAGGCGACTTTTCATATACACAGTAATTACTCAAGTAATACTTCAATTTGAGTGAAAAAGAAGAAGTTTGGCATCAATGTTATTATTAGGAACTTTTGGTTTCGTTTGGTTAACAATTGTGATTTATGAATGACCTTTAACGTTCATCTGACATCTGTTGCATTGCATTCATGTTCGAATTTGTATCCAGTTCGTGTATTAGCCCTCTGCAAGTATTTCATTCTCAGTTTAGTTCTTTACTGTTCATATATATTTCTTATTTACTGTGTAAGCTTATTTTTCAAGCTAGCTATTTAATAGATAATTTTAGATTCTTATTTTCAATTTTTATACTAGATATTATTTCATTTAAGTTCATTATTTCTTAGGAAAATAGAAAACAAAAGCAAACTCTTTTGGTCCAGCGAAAAACTAGCCTTAAGTGAGCTGGTTCGTAAATATTCTTTTATAGACAATGAAAAAACTTATTGTGTTAGCTTAGCTGGGAAGAAAATGGCATGGGTGTCACTGGCTCACGAGTTTAGTTCAAATGGAGAGCATTGTTTTGTCTAAAAAATGAATTAATATAATAATTTTGCTTTTTACTACACCAATATGATTACTAACCTAGTTAAACAATAAACGTAAACATTATCATCATCTATATAGTTTACAAAATCAATAAAATTATCCATCATACTAACTTCCTTGAAAAATTTGAAACTATAACAGACAAATAACAACCGAACAAAATTTTGATATCGAAGAATGACAGCGTAAGGTACAAACGTGGCATATAGGTTAGAAATCTTCACTCAAGGAAGCTGGAATCTGTACTCATATTTCACTCAAGATACACTCAAACTCAACCTCACTTTTCGCCTGTTAAGTATCTCTGTATTGTATACAATAAGGATGAGTGAAGTATGAGTGACCCTCAAGTGACGACTATGAATTTCACCATCAGACCATAACTTTGCTAGGATATGTCTGCGGTTTCATTGCCTACAATACCTTGGGACCCACTTGAGACCTATTACGATTTGCAGTGTTAAGAGTTTTTGTAAGCAGTTCCAGATCAGTCTAGATCTGTTCGACTGAAATATTTGGGTAATCTCAATTAGACTCCGCAGTTTCAGACCATAACTTTGCTAGGATGTCTGCTGTTTCATTGCCTAAAATACCTCGGGACCCCCTTAGGAGCTATTATGGTTTACAAGGGTTGAAAGTTTTTGTAAGCAGTTCCAGATCAGTCTAGATCTATTCGACTTATATATTTGGGTAATCTAAATCAGAGTCCGACCACAAAAGCTTTGGGTCAGCACGTGGTCGACATCGCATTCTAGGTGGAATCACGTGCTGTCTCAAAGTTATTGTGGTCGAACTAAATGAGTGGAGTGGAGCATTATCTACGTTAGATATGTGAGCAATCTTTCGCGCTACGCGTATCGGTACATCTTTCGAGTCAAATGGTCTGAAAAGCGCGGAAAAATTTCGAAATATGTATAAAGAACAATTATTTATTATGAATTCAAGTTAAAAGTGTCTTGTATCCATTCTCACGAAATAAATTGTTTGTGTATCGCGGTGTTACAAATTAAGACAGAAATTTTACATGATTACGTCTGTTGTAGTTTTTTTAATATTTAAAAGAAGGCGCTGTTTAGCAATATTTTGAAATTTATAAATTTCTGATAAAATAAATGGATAATATAATAAAGATAAATTATTACAGCAGCTGGTTAATATGAACTGTTTATGATTTTTAAGTCGTGTTTATTCGAGAATTAACGGTTTTTTATTAGTAGAAGAGATTTTAAACGGTGACCCAGAATAAAATTTAAATATACAGGGTCCTTTACAGTTAAAAAATGTTATGGAGAATATGCAGATTTGTTGTAGGCATTTTGTTGCTATAGATTGCTGGAAGCAACAGCAATCACTTGAATCGTCCGAGCTAACGACTCCTGGCATTACACATTAATAATATATTATACACCAAGGTGGTGAAGACTATTATTATTGACCGAGCACCAAAATTATTCCGCGAGGGGCTTTACCAAGAGCGGAATAAGGTGCGATGCCTATAAACGTCTTCACCACCATGGTGTATATACATTTTTCTCCCTCTACTAGCCAAATGTGAGACAAAAATTGAAAATAATTCATAAACGCACCACGAGAAGCGTTTACCCCGTCGTCTGACTGACAAGATCATTTTTGGTTGAGCGAGAATTTTAAACTAATGGTATTTTCATTCAAATAATTTTATATTGATAGGTAGTTTCAAGCAGCAAATATGCTAAAGACAATTTCCTGGGTATAGAAAATTATGTTGCACAAGTTTTTGTTGAAGATCCCTGAATTCTCAAAATATTTGAATTTGCCCATTATTGACCTATGTTAATAATAAAAAAAATCATTAACCACTAATAGAGAAATTCAACTTCTCAGTTGGCCTTAAGAAGCAATAATTGTCAACTTCACAGCTAATAGTGGAAAAAAATATATGCTTAATAGTAAGTAATCGTTAATGGAGTAGGTACAGAGAGAATAGAAAATAATAATAATGGGAACCATAACATTCTCAATTGCTTAACCAAAGCTGAATTAGTAATAATACAATTATTCTTCATTTTAAAAATTGTTAATTTAGTCGAGATTGTTTTGTTACAGAACCTGGCATTGTTTTTATGTTAACTTACAAAGCATTTCGTGTTTAGGCGATTACATTGTTACGTAGATTTGCTGTAATTTTATGTGAATCTAAATTTGTACCTACTTATAAAAGAACATTAGTCAAAGTCCCTCCTATACTTTTAAATATATGTATGTATGTATGTACATTTGAGTGACACACAATAAGACCTGAATGATCTATTGTGCCTCCCTACGTCTACTTAGTTCTTGTCGTCTCTGAGGCTAGTCTTCAGACCTTGTTAAGGACTGTTAAGACTTGTTAAGGACTGATGACAATACAATATAGTAGTGAAATATAGCAGCAAATACCCATTTCTTTTAGAAGTTTTCACTCATTTGTGGGTAACTCTTATTATCTCGAATTGTGACAAGAGCAACATTTTCCCGCACATTGGATTGGTAGAAGAGATTCCATTGAATTTTCCCCAAGATCACCGTTGGACTTTTTCTTAGGGGGTAATTTAAAAAGTGTTGTTTACAAAACGCAACCGAACTCTTCAGATCTTCGTCACAGGATAATTGTGGCATGTGGTGAAATAACTCCTGTAATGCTACAACGGATAACAATTTGAACACTTACTTTGATTTAAACTTTTTTTTTATTTATTTCAGCAGGTGTTTAATTTTAACACAACACACCCTTTTTAGGGGGATGACCGTACAACCATAAGTTAACTATCAAAAGTTCTCCCCATCGAAAACAAAATCGACGTGTCTCGGGGTTTGCCGCAAAAACCTCCCCCGCCAACAATATTTGAGGTGGACTGTTTCCATATTCCCGTATATTTCAGAAATATTGATATTCTGTAGCACAAAGCACCCTACAGAATTATTTTTTACTTTTCAGTTCGATTACCTATAAAGATTGTTTTTTTTTAATTTTTTCATTAATACAAAAAATTACTTTCTCAATATGTTTACAACTTAAACAACTCGTAACTCGTGTATTACAATTAAATTTAATATTCCACGGTACTTAAAATCACCGTTTCTTCAACATAAACAACACTAACCTACATTAAATGGTTAAAAATCAACTTTTATGGTATTCATATAACAAAATAAAGCTAATTAACAGATTTCCCGGTGTAAATACTTTCATCTCTGTAAATAGTATCGTCAACTTTACACCGTTTTCTTCGCTGCACAAAAATGTGATGAATATTAATAACCGTATACAGTCAATATTTGTCTATTTAGTTATTACCACATAGGTGTGAATAAAAAACTGTAACTGGTCTTTGGAACCGTAAATAATAAAGACGTCAAAATGTGATGAAAATAGATAAATCAATCCAGAGGCGTACATAAGGGGGGTTTTGGGGGTTAAATCCCTCCATGGAAAATACAATAGGGGTATAATTTTGTTTTATTAACGTACTGCCTTCGGCGGTGCCTTCAATGAAGCTTTCCTCTTTCCCCCCTGTAAAAGCTATAGCTATGTGACTGTCTGTCTTATTAATAAAAATTTCTTACTCCGCCCTTACTCTTAGATTAGTCAGAGACTAGTTACTCTGAGACAAGCGTCGGTTTAAAGGAGTAATACAATTGCTATTAATAAACTCCGATTAAGGAGGTAATAGTTACTCTATCCTTATTACTGGATTAGGACATGACTTAAGGAAGATTTACAGTTTTATGGTAGGAATTGACCAATAACGTGACGTTATGGTGACATCTATTCTGTTTTTTATTAGTGACATGTGTCAGTGTTCTGTTCTTTAATTTCAAAAATAGCAAGTTATCTCATTATTATCATCTCTCAGTTTGTATTTTGTGTTAAGAGTAGTATTTCCGAATTTTGCATGAAATTCACTTGCAAATTGAAGAAATAAAAAAAGGCGTGCTGAGGAGGAACTCCAGATTACTATGCAACGCAAGTACTTGAATAATTTGTGACAAAAAGGAAAGGAAAAATTGAATACAAAATGATAAAAATATTCTATTTTTGATTTCATAGCTGCAAATTCCTCTCATAACAATGTTTTAGAGGGATTAGCCCGAATTTTATAACATTTAATTTTTCTGATCGGACGAATATTCTCTGCTACTTCCAATCCTTCCATCATTCTCAAATCATCCGAATAATAATATCTTCCTTATATCGCAAAATAATTACTACTCATTGAACCAACACAAATACTTAGTAAATATACATAACTAAAAATAATAAACTGAATAATAATATGAACTGATCATACAAAAACGACAAACTGAATTTCGAATTACGATATGACAACATATTTATACCACAATTGACAGTTCAACAAACCTAAAATTATATTTATTCGAAGGTTATTCCGAGCTTAAGCTACCTATTTATTTTAAAATTACTACCAAATTTAGTCCCAGACTAACCTCGGAGTAGCCTATTCCCTGTCTAAAATGCGTTTATAAAATAGAGTATCTGTCAAACTGATGGCTTAAGCATAGAATAAAGTTAGTCTTAGGTTACTCCGTGTTTATTAATAAGACCGTGTATGATTAATTACCTGATTTTTATAGTAGTTTCAGCAAAATATTTCAGTTGATTACGTGATAAATGGTAATTATTGAATTTTCGCCATTTTTAAGTTGTAACTTCCAAAGTCCCACGTTGGGCGCCAATTTGAAAGGACCCTGTCTAAAATTAACGTTATATTACTAAAATATCCAAATGTAAACTACATATTTTCATGTTTCCCCTTAAATCCTAGGTATTTAAGAAACATATATTGGATAATGCACTAATTACGGTAATTTTTAAGTACCAACAACACTTTTTTCAGTTTTTTTGTCAAAACATTTTGAATAGGATAAATTTTCCCACATTATTTTCGTTAACGAATTCAAAAGAGTCGCCTCGACCTGAATTTCACCATTACAAAGCCTGAGGCTGGTCGACAAATTCACTACTTAGAAGCTGCGTCGATTTTTTTATTTTGCAATCTATCAAATAATTGGGTATCGGATACTGGGTACTGCCTTCGCGGTAGGTAAATTCATGAATGCGGCAAAGTATTATTTTAAGCGATCCTAGCGACCTCGTCTATATCATTAGCAGTCTGCATAAACAAAAATTAACAAACTCAATTATAACTTTATTGAGGGCGCTGGATTAAACGTACCCCCCACTTAACTATAGACGTTTTATTCCAGTGGCGTTACATATTTTGTTAAATGTAACCCTAAAAAAATTTGGATGCAAAACCTTGCTGACCCCCTCTGAAAATTCGTAATAAATAAAATTGAATAAACCCCCCTATCGTCACCCCCTCCCTATTTTTTAAAAGGGGCACCCTATACATGATTGTATTGTTGAATTCTCCTTCACAGATTAGGGTGAAATTCATAGTCGACACTTGAGGGTCACTCATTCTCAAACTCAACTTAGTTTGAGTTTAGCTCGAGGCGACTTTTCATATCCACATAGTCATTACTCAAGTAATACTTCAATTTGAGTGAAGAAAGTTTGGCATCAATGTTAGATATTATTAGGAACTTTTGGTTGCGTTTGGTTAAAAATTGTGATTTATGACTGACATCTGTTGTATGTTGCATTGCATTCATATTAGACTTTTGTTCAGTTCATGTATTAGCCCTCTGCAAGTATTTTATTCTCAGTTTAGTTCTCTACTGTTCATATATAGGTTTGTTCCAACAACCACCTTCTGATTAGTACGTGAACGTTCGTGAACTTATTTATGTACGAATCAAACGTTCGAGAACCTGTACGTGAATTAATCCATAAACATCATACCCTATGCATTGTTGGAACGATTCTACGATTCATTTTTAAACTGTTACCACTTTCATGAACTTTATTGCAACCCTATAAGTTCACGTTTTATTTATGTCTGATTTATGTTTATTTACCATTACCTAACCTTTATGGCGAGTTGTATCAAACACTTAAGGGCGAGTTGTACCAACAAGGTTTAAAACATAAGTAATGGTTTAAGCAAAATGGGTGTTGTACCAGACTGTATCACTGGGTAACCAGAGTTTTGCCAACGGGTTTGTTAACTGCCCAAAAATGAGTGGTTAAAATAATAACCCTAGTTTTCTAATCTAAAAACTTTGTTCAACTGTCAGTGGATTCTATAAATTTTTTATTTTTACCAAATAGGTATAATGGAATATCCCGATATACTGAAATTTATTGATGACGAAGATTTTAATGAACTTGTAAATTTACAAGTATATCCGAGACGCCCACAAAACTTTCAGCGACGAACTAACCATTTTACAGAATGGAATGACCAGGAATTTTTGGATAGATTCAGACTATCTAAAAATACTGTTAATATGTTGATATTAGAAGTATCGGCAGACATTGAGTCTATTACAAATAGATATGTGTTAATAATAAATAAATTTTATTTGAATGTAATGGTTAATAATAGTCTCGATTAATAGCAAAGTTCCAAATTATCAATATGTTTTTAATCAATACAAAACAGAGAAGATTTTTTTATTCTTATTTATTTTTAGTCAAATAAAATAATAGGCAAAAATAAAAAACACTTCTAGAACTGAGATTGTAAACTCTGAGACTGTGGGTTAGAATCGCATTAAAAATTCTTCTTTTATATTTTTCATTGGCAAAACGTGAGTAATTTACTCCACAGTAGTTCATTCGTCTAACATTCACTGATACCAACCTTTCAAAATGATTGATTAACAAAACTGCACGAAAACACCACTGGTACAACACGTACCGGTTTAAACTTTTGTTAAATTTAATCTTATGGTTAGATTAACCAGGTTTAGCCGACTGTTGGTACAACTCGCCCTAACATCAACTGACAGTTTGGACGAACGGGACGAACGGTTCTACATCCAGATCTCTGATGAAAATGATCGTTCGCCGACACGTTCATGAACGTGTCCAATTTTTGTTGGAACGCATTTTTATCAGTCTGTGGAATTGTCGGAACTTGTTGGAACAGAAATTTTGTTATGCGCATGATCGTGACGTTCATGTACGCATCATTTCGCTTAGTTGGTATTTCTTATTTGCTGCATAAGTTTATTTTTCAAGCTAGTTATTAAAGTTCATTATTTCTCAGGAAAATAGAAAACAGAAGAAAACTCTTTTAGTCTAACAAATAACTAGCCTCAAGTTAGCTGGTCCGTAAATATTTTTTTATAGAAAATAAAAAAACTGACTGTGCTAGCTTAGCTGGAAAGGAAAAGGCATGGGTGTCACTGGCACACGAGTTTAATTCAAGCGGAGAGCATTGTTTCATATAAAAAAAAGGATTAATTTATTAATTTTGCTTTTTACTTCACCAATATTATTACTAACCTAGGTAAACGATAAACGTTAGCATTTTCCTCATTTAATATAGTTAACAAGATCAATAAAATCATCCATTATACTAATTTCCTTGGAAAATTTGAAACTGTAACAAATAACTACCGAACCAAATTTTGATATCGTAAAATGACAGTCTGTGTCAGGTACAAACGTGGTTTATAGGTTAGAAATCTTTACTCAAGGGAGCTTGAATCTATACTCATATTTCACTCTTAGTTTTATTTTTTGCTGTCATTGTTTTTGCTATTTTTTGTACAGAGACTGCTCCAGTTTCTAGACCATTTTTTCGTCATAATTCGAGGAAGAAATGGTGAAAAACATGACCAGTGACAATTTTACAGCGTAACTAAAATAAAAACTTACCAATGCATTGGTAAGCGAGCAACAAATAATGATAAATAAAAAATAATCTACATAGATCCTGTTCAAATTACAATTTTTATATAAATCAGTTTAGATTGTAATGCCTAGTGAGCTTACAAATGTTATCGTGTATCATAAATATAAATCAAAATTAATGCAGTATTAATTATGGTTATATATTTTATATATTTTCACTTCGCTTCACCCATTTCATTTAGACAAATGGCTTTTATGTTAGTACGACATTGAAAGTGAATTTGTTTTGAAAGTGGATATAAATCAAATGGAGTTCTTATAAGACGTATTTAGGGTAATTGAAAACGGCATGGCAATCTATTCTCGTTGATTGAAATTTGATTGTTATATAAAGTAATTAATTTATGCACTTTAGAGTAAATGAAAACAAAAATAAAGCTCGGTTTACTTTGAATTCACTTGGATCAATGAAAAAACTGGAAAATATTTATCATACCAAAATCAGACAACCATGGACATGCCATGAAGACGGTATGATAAAAAAGTATAACTTTTCAAAGAAATTCGTTACGGAATTAAGCAACAAGAAGTAATGGGATCCAAAAACCATTACCAGACTTGGAAAGAATGCCATTCAATGGTACACAGACGGCTCAAATGCAATAGAAGAAACTGGGATAGGAGTGCTCTGGCCAAAACCAAAAACTCTGAAAGTTTGGGAAAAACCCCAAGTATCTTTCAGGCGGAAATCGACGCCATAAGAAAGTGCACCCAGTTCAATATTGATAAAGGATACAGAAGACAAAGGATTATTATAATATCGGATAGTCAAGCAGCCATTGAAGCACTGAGCTCTTGTGTAATCAGTTCCAAAATGGTGTGGGAATGCATAGACTGATTTTGTCTATGCATTCCATGAACTAGGCGAGAACAATATAGTCACCTTACTATGGATTCCAGGACACACTGGAACAGAAGGAAATGAAATAGCAGATGAACTAGCAAAGAAGGGGACTGAAATACCTTTCTGGGGGCCTGAACCCTTTTGCGGAATCCGCCCCAATGTAATATTGGAAGAAATAAGTAAAGCCGAGAAAAAGAGAAGATCTGACCATTGAAAAGATCTAGTAGGGTTTATACAATCAAAGACTCTTCTGGGTGACTACAACCTGTTGAGATCAATTGAATGCATAAGTCAAAGTAAAACTGCGTTATTGTTTTAACAGGGATCCTAACAGGACATTGTCGTCTGAATGGGCACCTGAAAAAGCTCAAAATAGTAAAGGAAAAAGAATGCAGATTTTGTGGAATGGAAGAAGAAACCTCCATCCACATACTTTCCAACTGCACAGCACTTCAGAATCCTAGAGCACAGCACCTAGGAGATTACTGGATAGAAGAGGAACATTTGCCTAAGTTGAAGCCTGCAGACATCCTAAAATTCCTCCGGTAAATAGGACTATAGGAACTACTAGATTCTGAGACTCTCCTCAGAAACTGAGTAGAAGTAAGGGGTACAATAGATCTTTTAGGTCTCAGTGAATGTCACCCCAAAAAACATACATACATACATCATACCAAAAATTCAGGAGCAAGATGAAGAGATCAAAATAATGTTAAAAGTGTGAATAAATCTTTGTACTAAGAACCCTCGTTTTGGAGTTATAGGACTCTAAATAAGTTTCGGAATAAAAAGATGTATCACATGTTATTTCTAAATGTTAATTTGTTGAAAATCTCCTGACAAATACTAACATTTATGCTAAATCTTTGATATAGAATGTAATGATTTGGATACTCTGTATTGCTTCGAAAATAGTGATAAGCAAAATTGGTCTTGGTCTTGCTGTCTTGGTCTTGGTCTTGCGAAAAAGCAAGACCAAGACCGAGACCAAAACTATTCTTCAACTCGCAAGACCAAGACCAAGACAGAATAAACAAGAACAAGACTAATACCAAGACCGACTATGCAAGACCAAGACTGAATACGCAAGACTTAACCAAAAATTCTATTTCACTGTAACTATATGAGATAAAATATTTGTAACAGCGTCAACATATGCTTTTCTTTGAACAATATAAGTTGGCATGTCGAATTGTCAGTTTTCTTCACTAGATTTTAACGATATACATAAAAAAACAAAGAAATCACTGTTTAAAAAAAAGGATCTACAGAAAAGTTCGAAGAGTACATAGTTTTTGTCCCAATGTCTGGCTAAAATCCAAAGGAAACTTATTTTTCAATATTTTCATTTTTCTCAAGCATTTTTTTTTGCTAAAAGATCTTGGAGAAGGGTAGGTTCTTGAGTTTTCATAAATATATTTTGAACTAGAGAATCATTCTCTTGATAAGTTGTGACAAGCTCATATCGCGACGTACATGATAATAATGCCTTAATTAACTTTTTTTAATTCAAAGATAGTAAATTTAGGTTTAAAAATGTTTGTTGCATAAAAATAAAACGTTTACAAAATGTTTTGAAAGATGTTCGTTAAGAAATTATGGCAAGACCAAGATTAAAACCAAGACCAAACAAAATACAGCAAGACCAAGACCAAGACCGAGACCAGACAGATTTGAGCAAGACCAAGACCAAGACCAAGACTGAATAAGCAAGACCAAGACCGAGACTGTTCAAGTCTTGGTCTTGCTTTGCTCATCACTATTCGAAAACCTTCATTTCTGTTTTTTAGCCAAAATTAATCCTTCATGGGCATACATATCACTTTTTTTATGGGAATTTCCAATTATTACAGCCTTATCTCTCATAACAATGAACTTAATTAATTTTCTGTATCTTTTTTGTTTCAGATCCTCCCTAACAGCAAAAGGATGAGTTAACTTATCCATACTACAAACGAACAACCTATTTCTCACAAACACGTGCCATATACACCAATTATTTTATTTTTAAAATGCCACAAAAATAAAATCCCAGTCCAATGGCTCTGAAGCTACGGAAGGACATAAAAAAATCCAGTTACTACGTTTGGTTTCTCGGCGCAAAGGAATCTAAAGGACTAAGAGGAACTGAGTACATAGTACCGGTGATAAAACATCTGGAAGAGCGCGAAAAAGACATAGAACCATTCAAAGTAACCTTACAAGTATCACACAAAGGACTGAAGATAATACAAAACGTAGTTTCGCAAAATCAAAAAAATTCCAAACCGAAAAATGAAACAATCAAACATTTCATACCGAACAATACCATAACGTGCGTTTTTCAACAGGAAGACGTTATCGCTTGTATTTTGTTATTGTTCAATCCCGTGACGAAATGTCCTTTACACGTGCACGCGTATAGGTGCGACAGTTTGGAGACGGCTACACTGTTAAAAAACCAATTGCAAACGTTGATTGAAAGACCGGAGAATCAGAAAAAATTTGCTGAGATCGAAAGTAGGTTGAAACCTCAGAAGGAACTGAAAAAGGTCGATAGTAGCGTAGGCAGTGACACTGGAACCAGTACGAGAGAAAGTGAGAGCAGTGAAGAAAGGTATGTGAAAGAGTAATGGAAATAAGTTAAAATGTCATATTATGTAGTTAAGCTAGACATACTAAGTAGTTGAACCGGTTTGCAAAACCTGTTTGTAGGGCTTGTCGATATTTTTTTAGTAGGTGACTAGTTAATTTATACAGGGTGTCCTGTGAATAGCTACCGTAAATTAGAGGCATGATAGATAGTTAAGAAATATTGAAAATCCAAACCAATGGTTCAATAAAACTCAAAGTCCAATCCACAATAAATTTTATTATAGTCACCCAAAGGACACTTAAGATGCTACTAGTTTCGGTACATTATTAAAAAAAGGTAGAACGTGTCGCGGGACACACGGCAGGAACTTTAGTTCCTTTTAAGCAAAAACTATGTAATACATCTGACGTTATAGATAAACAATTTGCATATTCCTCGGTGGTCGAGTAGTAAGCAAACCAGACTCTCACACGGTAGACTCGGGTTCGATTCCCCGTGAAGAAGTTTTTTTTTATTGTTAATTTTATTTTTAAATAATTATTCTGCTTGACATTACTAACGACAACAGGTAGATGTTTGAAATATTTAGCAGAATATTCATTATTATAGATAATGGTACGGTACCCTTCATGAGGGAGTCCGTCTAGCAACATCTACTTATAACAGAATCGTTTATTTAAAAAGGGAAACCGTAGCATTATACAAATTGGACATTCAAGAACTGTACGTTTACCACAAAAAAAATAGTGAAAACATAAAATTGAATTGTTAAATTTTTAATTTGGAGTTATATTACAGTTTATAGAAATTTTTATTTTCTAGATTTTTTCTTAAGTGGGTCGTAGAAAAAATATGCTGTTCGAATCGTGTGGATTGTCCATATCGCACTTAAAAGATTGAGCACTCCGCCTACGGCGTCTTGCTCAAATCGTGGGATATGGCCATCATATCCACACTAGTTGCACAAACTACTATTTCTATCAAAATATGCCCTTTTAAATTTTAAAACACCTGCAAAATGTCAAATCAATTTATCCATCCATTTTTAGTTATCGAATTAAAACATTATAGATTTCAAAATTTCAACACCCTGTATTTCGAAAAGTAAATGTGCTAAACCCCTTAATCCTCATATCATTTTGTCCAGTTTTACGAGAGGAATCTACATGCAAACGTTCTCTAACCCTTAACGTTCGAGATGCTTATACCATTTTTGCGCGATCGTATTGTAATAAGTTCCGAATAAAATAATTTAAATTTCTTCGAAATGAACGAAATGTCAAAAGTGACATTTATCCTTCTCGATCAGTTTAATATATTTTGCATTTTGGTGAAATTGCTTTTATGCTATTTATTACTTTTCGACGTCTGACGTAAGTAAATCACTTTCCGACGTGTTAAACTTAGAAACCAGTAAACACAACCTACCGTCCTGACAACCGATGCTGTAAATAAACAAAAAAGATCAATCGCGCAAAAAAATAATGGATATAATTGTAAAAATTTATCCGAACAAATTCAAGTAGATCACCAGCACTGCGAATACCAGTTTTGCAAAGAATTTTAATGTAGCATCGGTGGTTCAGTGGTAGAATGCTCGCCTTCCAGGCGGGCGGCCCGGGTTCGATTCCCGGTCGAAGCATATGAATCGCTGCTTCGTAAACGAGAGAGAGACTCAGGAGAGAGCACACGCACGCAAGCAAGGCACATAACGAAGCAACGTAACATAACGCAACGTAACGGTCAGATCTTTTGCGTTGCGACCTCCGTTCGCACAAACCTAACCTGACGTAAAGAACTAAAGTTCCAAAAAATTTATTGTGGTTTGGACTTTGAACGATTCGTTTGGATTTCGTAAAACCACATTTGAGATATGGATGAACTCTTGGAGTTGATATTTAAAATACCCAAATGCAACTTTTCTCTAACCTTCTTAGTTTGTGAGATACAGGCTGTTCAAAGAGGAGCGGGTAAATATACAACACGGCTCCATCAACTGCGCATGACTCAATACTTTGCCAAATTTAGTAGTAACATAACAATATTGAAATAAATATGTAAATATCAGAAATATATAACTAAAAAAAACAAGAAAACCCAGGCTCAAACCCGGTTGATCAAAGTGTAACTATGTATAGAAATATCAAAAAATAAAAAATAAAAAACTAAAAAAAAACCTAGCACCTAACCCGGTTTCGAACCTACGACCTCTGAGTTGTAAGTTCAATACCCTACCTGACCCTACCAACTGCGCTAATCAGCTCACATTCAGATCCATTGAATAGAAGGTTAAAAGCTGCTTGGACGCATGCGCACCTCAACTACTAAATTTGAGGTGGTGGGTGGAGCCGTGTTGTATATTTACCCGATCCTGTAAAGGTGTAGAGGAAATACACATTTTATTTCCTATCTTCTCGGGGAATGGAAGTACATATTTAAAATTTTTTGCAGGATATTGTCTCTTCAAAACACATCGACAGTATTAATTATGTCAAATTCTAATAAGACAGTGGCGTGATACGAGAGTATCATTATATTATTGTACCATATTTTTGAAACACTTTGTATTTAGACCGAAACTTTGCTGAAGATAGAACATTCCATTTTAAAGATTCTTTACTTTTTATTAAAGTAAAACACTTTTTTAAAGTTGCTTTTCTTAAATAAATTGGTAGTACCTACTTGAAGATCACTTACAAATAATAATTTTAAACACAGACTTTTCTTATAGGTCTGTAATTCATAATTATTTAAGGGAAGATAAAGAAAATATTTACTACTACAAATGTATTGTTTAAAAACATTACAACATAAAAAAGTGTATTACTGCAATAAAAAGTTGAAAATAATGAAAATGGAGTGTTCTATCGAGTTTAACAAAAAGTACCTTTTATATAGGAAATTCAATAAAGAATTGCAGACAAAAGTCTTTAGCTCTCATTACAGGGTGTTTCATAAATATGATACAATAAAAGTCTACGAAATCCTCGTACCACGCCACTGCCTTATTAGAATCTGACATAATTAATACTGTAGATGTGTTTTGAAGAGACAATAACCTACAAAGAATTTTAAATTTGTACTTACATCCCCCTAGAAGATAAGAAATAAAATGTGTATTTCTTCTACACCTTTAAACAGCCTGTATCTCACAAACTAAGAAGATTAGAGAAGAGTTGCATTTGAGTATTTTAAATATTTCTTAACGATCTATCATGCCTCTAATTTACAGTACTTATTTACGGGACACCCTGTAAACGTCATTGCTAGTACTTTGTCGGTATCTATTAAATAATTGGCAATAATTTCATCTAGTAAAAACCTCATCTTTTCAATTACTATACTATGCTCCATTCCACTGAGGTGCGAAGAAAAGTGAAAATAGTTTCAAGTGCATATTTTGTTCAATACTGTTATTGTTATTATGACATAACATTTGAAATCTATTAATATTTCCTGTATAATTAAATTTAATAATAAAAAACAATCTTAATTTAAAAGCGTCTTGTATAAAAAATGATTGATAAATCTTTGAGGACATTTTATTTAACCGCTACATTATTACTGGCTAATTTCTCATAGGAAAGCAATGCTTATAGATCCCATTACCTCCTTGTTTCTTAACACATAATTATATATTAGAAAATTAGATGTTGCATAACAGCGAGTACTAGATTACGAGAAAGTTATTTTGGACTGTTTCAATTTTTTTTCGAGATAAATCGTCTGAAAACTGATTTAAGAGACGTGAGAAGGTAGTTAACGTTTATTAGACTTTTTAATTTTACAAAAATTGTTGAATTATTTGCAAAAATTTCAATTTACCATGGGAGTACCAAACAAAATTTGATTGGGGGTTAATTTATTTGTAAAAACTTCCATTTTACGTGGGACTACTATAATATTTTTGAAAGGGGTCCTTGTTTCATCTATTCCCTTTTATTTTTTCAACATTTCACTCCAATATTTTAGTTTATGAGGAAATACTCCATTTTTGTTGTAGATTCGCAGTTGAAACTACCCGAGTAACCACCCTATACGACTCCGTAGCGGCGGAACTACGCGCAAAATTGGGTAAAAAGAATTCTCCCATTCTGCTACCACCTCGGGACTACGACACTGTCCACAGAACGAAAGGAAATTTGACAGGTATCGAATTGAGGCGGTGTCTTAACGCCAACATCGTAGGACAGAATGTGAAAGGTAGGAGAATCGAAAGCAGCGGAGGAAGCTCGGGAATAGGATCTGATCATCCACCTAGTCCGGAAAGTCCAGATGCTCCAGATTCCAGATTTAATACTTTGGATAACCAGAGCACTAGTGGTAAGTTTCTTTAATTATTCGAGAATTTCACTAAAAAGCATTCAATTTAAAACAAAGCAAAGTTATTTGTTTGAAAAATTGTGAAAAAAGAACTAAAAACAAAAAGAAAAAAATTTCCCCACAGTGGCGAATCGAACTGCCATACTTCAGGTTTAACTTTTAAATTTTCTGTGCACCTAAACGTGGTTATTTCCCAGACGGTTAAAAGTATTCGAAAGCGGTATGAATATGGCATTCGACTTTTTTAAACATAACTATCCATTTTCCCATCAAACCAGAGCGAATTTAAGAACATTAAAAGTGCATTTGAACTAATTTTTCAACGACCTTTCCAAATATGTTATTATTTTTTATGAACGCTATTTGGCAAAAAAGCTCGTGTTTGACAGTTTTCTACAGGAATCCCTATGT
>CAJUYI010000894.1:0-35328 GCA_910591695.1 Galerucella pusilla | reverse complement strand
GTGTAACAAAAAAACTTGAGATGACACCTCAACAATGAACGTTCTCTACTGTTTTGAGATCTTGTTGGTAATTGTGATATGCAGAACACTGTATATAGTTGAAGCCGATACACTTGTTCATTAATTACTGTCTTTTGTCTCAACATATATCAGATATTACAATTACGCCATTGTTGCGAGTTAATTTGCTGACAGCTTGCTGTTCCGCATTCTATATCTACCATATATATAGTTTCTCACCAAGAAATTACATAGTAGGTGCTGAAAGGACGGAAATTCATCTAATTAATAATTTCTCAATAGATATTAAAACTTTCGTTTGAAATATATATTTATTTTCATTGATCTTAATCTTACACCAAGTATTCATGCTACTAAAAACCATTTATAAACTTGCTCAGTTCCTATGGATATTAATAGTATGTTATACACCAAGGGGGTGAAGACTATTATTATTGACCGAGCACCAAGATTATTTCGCGAGAGGCTTTGCCCCGAGAGGAACAAGGTACGAGGTTTATAAATGTCTTCAACACCATGCTGTATATACAATTTTTCCACTACTAGCCAAATTTGAGACAAAAATTCAACATAATTCACAAACGCACCACGAGAATCGTTTACCCCGTCGCCTGACTGACAAGTACACTGTCAGTTTTCTAAATATTATGAACGTACTCGTTATGACCTCAGCTATTTTTGGTTGAGCGCAAATTTTAAGCGAATGTTATTTTTATCCAAATAATTTTATCTTGATGGGTAATTTCAGGCAGCAAATATGTTAAAGACAATCTCCTGGGTATACAAAATTATGTTGCAAAAGTTTTTGTTGAATTACTATCCCTGAATTCTCAATATATTTTAATTTGTCCACTATTGACCTAAGTTAATAATAGAAAAAATTATTAATCACTAATAGAGAAATTCAACTTCTCACCTCAGTTGGCTAGAAGAAGCAATAATTGTCAATTTTATAGCTAGTAATGAAAAAAACACTTTATTGTTCACTATAAACAAATCTCTACACCAGCTCACGAAGTTTAGTTCTTTTCAATCTTCGGATAAGTTAAGATATTGGTAGTCCAGTGGCTCAGAAGCTTCTGCTCTGTGAACTAAGTTATCTTTTATCTTTGAAGACTCATACATCAGTTTATATCTTGCTCTGTAGAGTCACATTTCTTTTTGTGAAGGATAATTTATTCTTCGTGTAGTCAAATTGATTTCAGCACGTAATTTTCCATTCCTTAGTCCAGCTGTGTGTCGTGTTACTAGCTGTAAAATATCAGAGTGGATGGTCTTTGATCATGCTCAGCTGCAAGAATCGCCGAGTCATTTGCGAAGCTACTTGTTCCAGTTCTGGCATGTGTAGACAAAAGGAAAAGTACGATTCTTCATAATACAGAAATGTCTGGGATTTCTGTAGGATCGTTGTTCTGTAGTTTTCTTGTAGTCTGTAGTCGTCTATTCATCTTCACTGATGTCACGCTGCTGGTGACTTATAATAATTAAAATGACACAAATTGCTATATTAATTTATTGCGAATTAACTAAAAAACGGAACTTTTAACATACATCTACCAGTTAAATACTTTCATATGCTTCGATATAAAACCGTAATGAACTATTTATAGCCAGCCGTTTACAAAACAATTATAAATTTTCTCGGTTTTCGTTGAAGATCATAAACCGCTCATAATTATTTAATTGATGAATAAGTTGAACAAATTAGTAGTCGATGGATGATGAAAAGGCGAGTACATTTTTTTTCTGGACGTTTAAGCATGACCGGAACTAACTGTTCGGGTTATTAGAAGAGTTAAGGTTGATTCTTTACTATGAAATCCGTCTTAGCATCCGTTCCAGTGAGTGAAGCATTAGATGATGGACCCTACAGGAGCTCAATTACTATGTGAAACTGCCGAAAACCTTGGAAATAATAGTGCGCGAATATGAATGATATATCCTCCAATTAGAAATAGTTAAAAGCCGAGAAAAAGAGAAGATCTGACCATTGGAAAGGGCTTAGACAATTAAATATTCCTCTGGCTGACTACAATCACATGAATGCATTAGTGAAAGTAAAACTGTGTTAAGAGTCCCAACAGCAATGTCAATGTCATTTCTCTTAATAAAAGAAATAGATTTGATCAAATCTATAAAAAAATTAATGGTACTTTTAATACAATTTTCCACCCTAACTTAAATTTGACCACCATCAATCAGTATTCATTTATTACCCCATATCCCCCGCTAATTCAATGACCCCATTAATTTTTTGAACGTATCTACCTGTTACCAAAATCTTCATCATCGCTTACCTCTTATGTACCGAAAAAAGAAAAAAAAGGAAAAAAAAAGAGGAAGGTGAGCTCTTCACTTCTTCCGCATTCTTCGACCGACCCACAGCCCAAGGCAGTCACCTGTGCCCATATTCTCCGATGCCTCGCCCATAATCGAATGAGTACCACCAATACGAATACCTCGATAGTACCGAGAAGACCGTGTCGTTCATCAAATCTCGATAAAGACCATGCAACCGTATATTTATTTATTAAGTAGGGCCTGGGAGTACTCATTTGGCTTGGTATTGATCGGTCTTGGAAATAATGTGTTATGAGTAGAACACTTATCGGGGTTTTGTGAAAACTTTGGAATTCTATAACTCATGTAGGGTGTTATACTTCGAAATGATTAAGATATATTCTTGTAGGAAGAGTGTCACTACACAAAATTTTGATTTTATGAAAATTCAATACCGCAGCTAAGCCAAAAATATCACTGTTACATGCGGATAACTTGTGAAAAATGCATTTTTACGAAAAATGTTGTTTTGTGACACTGGTTTAAATGTGCGATTTTTTTGTTGATAATGATATAATTTTCCTTCAAAGCTTCGGATGGAAATATTGATTCTATCTGTAGAAATTATCTGGATTTCAAGACGTATGTTGGTCTGTCTGGTACTGCAGAGAAAAATATCAAGGAGTGGACTCAATCATACCTCTCCAACTAGTCAATCTCCGAACAATAGTATATTATACACCAAGGTGGTGAAGACTAGGCTTTGCCCCGAGCGGAATAAGGTGCGATGTTAATAAATGTCTTCAACACTATGGTGTATATACAATTTTTTCCACAACTAGCCAAAATTAAGACAAAAATTAAAAATAATTCACAAATGCACCACGAGAAGAATATAAACTTTTAAGAAAAATCAGTACAAATAAACAGGTGTACCACGAAGTACGACAAAGATACTTGTGTGTGGTATAACAAAAAAATACAAGAAATATAATTACTGGATACATACAACAATTTGTTTAAATTTACCCTAATGCTAAATAAAATCATATATTAGGTTTTTTTTTATTTTTTATTTTTTTATTTTTTTTATTTTTAATACAAATACATAATAATAACATTAACTGGATCATTGAATCAGTTCCTCTACAAAATTTTTGGACATATCAAATACAAATTGTTTTACTTTTTTTTTGTATAGCGACTCTCTAGTTTCATTCCTAATATCGAGTGGAAGTGAATTATAAATTTTAGGACCCAAATATGAGTAGCTTTTTTGACCGACACTTTTTTGCATGTGGGGAGTAGTAAATTCCGTTTTATTTCGCGTGTCATATTTGTGACTTAAATTTATCAGTTCGTGTTTGTTAGCGTGTTGGACATTTATATAAAATAGTTGCCTGATATCAAATATTTCACTCTGAAAGTAAAGAGTATTACTTGGACAATCATAGCTTTGATGAAGAATTGTCCTAAGAAAACGTTTTTGAAGGATTTCTGCCATTCTGGCATAGAAGGAAAGGAGAAGGCAGACTCTCTTACAAGGGAGGCTGCCGCACGTGTTTCTATTGGACCAGAACCTACAATTGGCGTCGCAATATGTTTTGTCAAACAAACACTACATACCTGGACCGCAAGAAGGGCTTTAGACTTCTGGCATGATTTACTAGGATTGGTTCATTCAAAGGCTTTTATACATCCTTCGAAGAATGTCTCCAAACAAATGTTAGACTATAGCAGGCATAACCTACGTTGTCTAACAGGCCACTGTAATCTGAATCATCATATGTTAAAACTTGGACTGTCGGAAGATCCGACTTAGGTTAGGTTAGGACTGTAGGAAGATCCGACTTGCCGTCTTTGTCTGGAAGATGATGGAATAGCAGAGAATATAATTTGTGCCTGCCCCACCACGGCTTGAATCAGATTTCTGATGTTTGGCAGGGTCTCTCTCTCTCGCCCTCGGACCCGAAAGATCATTCACCAAATAAACTTTGTTAAGAAGCTGCATTTGTTTGGTGAAATCAGAATACGTGTGAGCCACAATAGACTCTTGCGAGTAGCAGTGGAGGGCCTTATAGAACCACCACACACCCAACCTAACCTATATACAGGGTGGCAGTACCAAATACTCGAAAAAATGATAAAAGCATTATTTAAATGTTATTTTCAATTCAACGAGATTATTTTTTCACTACTATATGTATCTTTTATTTTTACTTTTTGTTTTCTGTTCATTAAATAATTTCTAAAAAGGTCATGTGGAATACCCCTAATACCAATATCCTCCAGCGTGTTTGAAAGGATTCCATGATCGACAGTGTCGAACGCCTTAGCTAGGTCTAGAAAAACTCCTATTGAGGGATTGGATTTATCTATAGCACTGTACATTTTTTCTATTAAAGATTTAATGGCATCCTGTGTTGATCTATTTTGTCTGAAACCGTATTGTGATGTAGACAGCAATTTGTGTTTTTCTAAAAATTTATTAAGTCTTATTTGAATTACTTTTTCAAATATTTTAGCTATATTACTAATAAGTGACAATGGTCTATAATTAACGGTCTCAGTTTTGCCTAACATCTGATAGAGTGGAGGTGCGCTATCCTAATAAGCGGTGTATTCCAGGTATAATTTAATTTTGGAGCAGGAAAAAAGGAAACCAGAATTACAACCATGGGAATTAGGGAAATATTGCTGATTCAACCCAGCCAGATAAATAATGAAGACTTGTAGAATTAAATGTCTTGTGAATATTAAAAAATGTTAGTGAATAAAAACTTACACTTCAATCGTTCAACTTTTACATAATAAGTATGGTCTAGATTTGAAAAAAGTCAAATATGGAAAATAGAGACAGTAAAAATGTGACCTTACTCGCGTGTAACATTATAAATCATGAAATCTTTCGTTACATAATGCCATTTATATCTCTCGATCTATAATAATAGGTTCGGTTCATACGATTATCTTTATCTCGAGCTGATTCGAGCCGGGGCGGGGCAGGCACAAACAGTATGCGCTGTTTCATTATATTCCAGACAGAGACGTCAAGTCGGATCTGGCGACAGTCCAAGTTTTAGTATATGATTATACAGATGAGAGTGGCCTGTTAAAAGTCCTGTTAGACCACGTAGGTCATGCCTGCTATATCTAGTCTAACATTTGTTTGGAGATGTATAAAAGCCTTTGAATGAACCAATTCTTTATGCCAGAAGTCTAAAGCTCTTCTTGCGGTCCAGTTATTTATGCCCGTACTTATAAACAAGACTTGAGGCTGAGCACGGGCTTGACACATTTTACATGTAAAATCTGTCAAAAACTGATGCTAAAGCCCGTACTAAGCCTCAAGTCTTGTTTATAAGTACGGGCATTAGTGCCAATTTTAGGTTCTGGTCCGATAGAAACACGTGCGGCACCCTCCCTTGTAAGAGAGTCTGCCTTCTCGTTTCCTTTCATGCTAGAGTGGCCAGGGATCCAGACCAGCAATACTTTATTGAGTTCTCCTATTGAGGACAGTCTTTATGGCAGTCTAAAACCAATTTTGACGTTACACGGTGAGAGCTATGTGCTTTCAAAACCGCTTGGCTGCCCGAGAAAATTTTTATTGATCTATGTATGGGATTGGCTGTATATACCCTGTAATATAGGTACGCAACGTACTTCCTGCTTTTTTTAGAAGTGGATTGAGAAATTTGAAAAATGAGAGTTACCCTTAAAATTTTTGCTATTCCCTGTAGAAACAGAAGAACAGCAAATCAAAAGCCGGTACATATTAAAATGTCGTCATTTTTTTCAAACAGGTTGACGATAACTTGTTTTAATAAAGTCGTGTATGTATCGAGAATGTCCGAGATGCGAGATTTCAAGTGAGACCCACATTTTCAACTGTTTAACCCACATTCCTTGTTTGAAGATTACTGTTCAATTTTATTCATACATTCATATATGTTTTTTAATGTTTGTTCGGGCAATTTACGCAAAGGAAAAATGACAAATAAAATTAACATATTAAAGGATACAGGTGAATCGGTTTCGCAGGTTCATACACCATCCGAGATATTTTATAAGATTACTATCAACTTTCTAGTTCCTATGTTATTATCGGGTCACAACGAATTGTTAAGAACTGCTTGAGATTTTTAAGTGACTTGAAGGTTCGTGGTATTAATAAAAAATAAAAAGGAACAAAGCACGTCCGGAGAATAAAATTACAATTAAATATCTACTCAAACAACTTAGGTTCTCCTCCTTTGGACAAACAACTTAGGTTCTCCTCCTTTGGACAGCTGGGAATCTGCTCTAACACGGTTTGAATGATTGGTAATTTTATTATTTGTGATACCGAGTCCAATTTTAAATGCAGAATTTTTGGTTCAAGTAGAAATTGTATTAATACCCAGTGGGACATATTTCCTATCAAACACATTCGATTTTTTGCGTTTATATCCGTCAATTCTTCTTTTAAAAATGCTCGAAGTTTAGGATAATTGGAAATATTTGTTTTCCTCTAAAAAAAGGGAATATTCACACCATAATCTCAATGGGGACTTTCATACTATAGGTTTTTCGTTTTATTATTTGAAGGAAAAATGTATTCGATTTAATAAATGACGTTCGCGTTAAATTTGTTAAGATATTATTTTCCGAATCATTTAATTATCAAGAAATAAATATTTTCAATTATTAAACGTAAAACTATTAATATACAGTGGTATTCAAAAGTCCCCTCCCCCCTCGGCTACACTTACATTAATAAAATTTGAAGGGTGAAAATAAAGTGTAAACTTCTCTACGAATGGTAACAAGTGACGTAATAGTAATAGATGACGTCACAGTGCCACTCTGGCCAATAATTTTAAATAGGATCTTATGGCAAGTGATATCTCGTTTGATAAATACCAAAATTATTATTTCACATTTAAATATTGAAGATTTTTGAGTCTGCCTCTGGTTAGTTGTCAGTAGTAATAACCCAAGGACATTGATAATTGTTCGAAAAAACCTTATGACAGATTTCGAAAGCTTGTTGCTTGGAAACAGACCGACGCCGTAGGCGGAGGTCTGTTGCCTATAAGCAACAAGCTTGAGAAAGTTGTCATAAAATTTTTGAGCATTTATCAATGTCCGAGGGTTATTCGGATAGAAAATGTTTTGTTTCAGTATTACAACCAAATCGTGACATTTCGAAATATTAAATATTCGAAACTTCAAAATCGAAATAAATCAATATGTATCCATAGTAACGTGTGAAAATTGCCCATATAAAATGAGGAAATTTGTTTGGTTTTTGGAATTGTCAAAAAATTTTCAATAAAATTGACGTTTTCAATTTAATAGTACGGTATCCGCCAAAATAAACAGTACCGGAACAGAGAGTGCTGTGGAGTTGTTTATGTAATATGGATTTGTCATATTTGACTTAATTGTCATTAGTTGATATATTAATAGTACGCTGCAGTTAAATTTGATTTAAAAATGGTTCTAACAACGGAAGAAAAAGTTTTTTTGGTAGAGCATTATTTTCGTTCATACGGAAAAGGTCGTAATAAGCTTAGAACAGGTGTCAATAAAATATCAACAAAAATTTAATATCCTTCTCATTCACCTGATCTGACGCCACCTGACGCATACATTTGGGGCATGATGAAGGACGAAGTATTTCACTCGGAAAATCCGCCGGCGAATATTGCCGAACTACGGGAAAGAATACAAAATATTTTCCGGCAGTTACATCAACCACTTTTTATAAATATGTTTATTGACTTACAAAATCGATATGAAGCTTGTTTGCGTCGAAATGGTGAACATTTTGAACCCTTACATTACAGAAATTAAAAATTAATTTTCATTTTTATTTTCGGTACTGTTTATTTTGGCGAATAGCAGCTATCTTAATAATTGATGAATCTAAGAAGAATCTCCATGAAGCGGAACGTTTATTTAATGAGAGATACCCAGATCGCCCTATCTCGAGAACTTATTTGAGGGAGCTTCTTCACAAGTTTGAAGCAACACAAGATGCCAAACGATCTGGTCGACCAACATTTGGTGATGTTAAAAAAATTGATATAGTTGCTGAAATGGTAGTAAACCCTACTTCCTCTTCATCCATACAAGTTAAAAATGGTGCACCACCTTTCGGATGACGACCCAGACAGAAGATTCGAATTCTGTATATGTATGAAAAATAAAATTAGTCAAAACCCACATTACACAAAAACAATTTGTTTTAGTGACGAAAGTACTTTTTGCCTCTATGGAAATGTGAATACACTAAATGTAAGGTATTGGAGGGACACAAATCCTCACACCATTCGTGAACAACATACCCAATTTCCAGAAAAAGTCAATGTTTGGGCAGGTATTTTGGGAAACCACATAGTTGGTCCTGTTTTTCTAAATTCAAATTTAAGCGGTGAAGTGTATCCGGAGATTTTACAAAATGCAATTGAGTCGTTAATTCTTGAAATTCTGGAAGATAATCCAAATGAATTCGGTCAGGGTTTATACTACGGCACAAGATAGCATTGGCGTTTTGAAAGAAAGAATTATTGAAGAATGCAATGCAATTTCAGCGGACACATTCGAACGAGTACGACAAGAGTTTACTAATAGGATGTATTACTGTCAGGAAGTAGACGGAGCACATTTCGAACACTTGCTATAAAAATCCATTGTTGATATTTGATTAATTAAATTTAAAAAAAAAAATTCAATAATTTTGGTATTTATTTGATTTATCCGTCAAAATTAGTTTAAACCCAAACAAAATCAATATGGCTATGTAGCCAATGTCAATGCCTTTCAAACGAGATATCACTTGCCATAGGGTCCTATTTGAAATTATTGGCCAGAGTGGCACTGTGACGTCTTCTATTACTATTACGTCACCTGTTACCATTCGTAGAGAAGCTACAACACTTTATTTCCAACCTCCAAATTTTATTAATGTAAGTGTAGCCGTTCAAAAGATACGAGGGGGGGAGGGGACATTTGAATAACACTGTATAATAATATACATGAAGAGTTGCCTATATTTTCCTTAAGTAATTGTACATGGAAGTACAGTACCATCTTCACTTCAAAATATTGCGATTTAAACCAACCAGCCTTAATAAAATGTTTATATTACGAGAGATGAACATGAAATTTTAATTTTCGTTTTTTACAATAACTTTAACGCTTTTCAACGTATACGCACAAAAATTTGAAGTTGAGAGTTTTTTGATATGAGAAATCATAAATTTGCACCTACTTCGATGTATTTTGTGGAGGGCGCCACATAGGCCACGTATAAGGCATAAATGTACGCAAAACTTTTTTCCCTTATACATTAGTGCTACTTTTGTAAAAAATAATTTAAGCCACATCATTACAACAAAAAAAGGTATATCTGTTAGTATCCCAAAATCTTAACGGTTTTAGAGATAATCAAATTTTAGTGTTTTACATGATTATTATTTAATTAAATACGTTCGAAAAATGTAGTGGTGTGTACGGTAATTATTATTTTTAAATATTGAAAGTACCATACATATTTTCCATGTTAATTGCTACTATACCCTAATACTGTTCATCTTAATACTAAAAAAAATAATCATATAGTTAATCACTAAAATGTCATTATCTCTAAAACCGTCAAGATTTGGGGATACTAACAAATATACCTTTTTTTGTTGTAATGATGTGCCTTCAATTATGGTTTACAAAAGTTGTGTTAATGTAAAAGGGAGAAAAGTTTTGCGTACATTTATGCCGGATACGTGGCCTGTGGCGCCCTCTACAAAATACATCTAAATAGGTACAAAGTTATGATTTCTCATATCCAAAAACCCCCCAACTTCAAATTTTTGTGCATATACGTTAAAAAGCGTTGAAGTTATTGTCAAAAGCGAAAATTAAAATTTTATGTTCATCTCTCTTCATATCAACATTTTATTAAGGCTAGTTTAAATCGCAATATTTTGAAGTGAATATTGTATTGTACTTCTATGTACAATTACTTAAGGACCGCCCTGTATATTATATATTTTATATATTCGCAAAGGAAATGAATTGATTTTGAAAATAAAATAATGTGAAAGTATGGTGTGTACAAATTTGGTTGACGCAAAATATTATTTATTATACTCTCTAAAATGCCGATTCATTTTTTGGGAATTTAAAAAAAAATGCAAAATATACCCTAGATACAGTCAAAACATATCCGGCATCTAATCTAAGGGAAAGTGAATTTTAACAAAACTAGTATTTGCTATTAATAGTCAAAATGAACAAAATACCATGTGTGCCATAATATAAAAGCATACATTTGAGTCGGTTATTATACACTGTGTCCACTTAATTTCGCACCATATGGAAAACTTTTTTTTTGTTACATTACGAAAAAAAGTTATTCTTCATAAAAAGTAATGGATGTTCTAAAATCAAAAATACAATCATGAGATATACATTTTTTTAAGTATTATACGAGGTTTGTACAAAAATATGAATTTTTCCCAAGATTAAAGAACCTTTTAATTTGGGAATATCGAAAAATGTTATTGAAAATATAGGTTTTGTGCTTGTTTAATATTGTTTCTGTTATCTAATCACTACACTACCATATTTATGCGTCAAATTCTACTGCCTTCTGGGGGCTACTGTCAAACATTAGTTTTTCAACGCATCCTAGATTACCCTAAATATAGTAAAATTTGCATTTCTTCAAAATTAACTGGTATAATCAAGATCTGAACAACTTTTTTTCATAAGATTTTTCGATATTTTCATATATAATACCACGAGAGTGAAAATTTTGTCGGCAAAATTTTTCGATTGTCATGAAAGTTTGTTGCTTGGCAATTTTGCGAATGACATTTTTAACAAAACCACGAGCCGTCAGGCCGTCAGGTTTTGGATTAAATGTCATGAGCAAAATTACTTAAAAGCAACAAACTTGAATACAAGAGAAAAATTTTACCTTACAAAATTTTTAATTGAGTGGTATTCGACATGACTATTTCACGAGAGAAAAACTAAAAAATCATATGTTTAAACGTTTTATATATTGCAAACTTCAATTATACAAAGCCAAAAAAATAATAACATTATGAAAAAAAATTACTTATTTATGTAAAAAGAACAATTATTATAATTATACGTTGTGGCATTATTTTGGGGATTGTTTTGCATCATAACCTGTGATGAATTTAAGTTAGAAACTGAGGATTCCTTTTCTTTATTTTTATTTTCTCGAAGGTTCTCTATAAGTTGGAAATGGTGTTCTTCATTTAATTGTAAATATGGTTTCAAAGAATGGCAGAAGAATGTCCTGTAAGCTTAATTACTTCTTGTTCACCAACTCCTTCTTTTGCTAATGCAGATATTGCAGAAGCTCTATGTGAATGATTGGTTATTTTTATTTTTTTTGTGTCTATACCAATTGATTCTGCCGATATTTTCGTCCACTTCGAAATTGTATTAATTCCCATTGGTGAATTTTTGTACCATATTCCTTTCTCCCAATTTGGATGTACTGTTAAAAATAATCTTGTTGTTGTTAGATAAGGATTGGATTCTCTTTTTTCAATAATTTTTAAAAATAAACGAACGGGACACAAATTGTTGTTAGCATTATTTCTTACCAGCCACTTACTGCAAGATAAAGCTTTTGATCCTCCTTGTGTCATTTTGGAAAAGATTGGATTATATTCTACCCTGCCAGTAAAATTACCTTTATTATCATATTCTTTTTTAAAGTAATTAATATCACAATTAGCAGCTTCATTTCCACGCCATGCTAATTCGAACGAACATAAATGAAAAAACTTTTTTTGTAACCCATCAGGATTATCTTCAGAATAGCTTTCTACCATTTCCATTAATTCTTCTTTGGTAAACGCGTTAGAACTTATTTTTCTGGTTTCAGGTTCAGCTTGAAGCTTTTTACGTTTTGTATCCCTGGCCAATCTAGCAAATGTATAGGTAATATCTTTAAATTGATCAATTTTGATGTTAAATTCTAGAAAATATTTTTCCTGAACCATTTGAGCAGTCGCATTCCAAAGTGTTTTCACACTAGCTTCAGTATAATCAGTTCCATCTCTTTTTTTCATGTTAAACCATAATCTTCAAGAAATTTTGCTATAGGTAACTTGTTCAGAAGTATCCTTTTCTAACGTATAATTACGTGCGTCCAGAAACATTATAAACTGTTCCCACACAGACTTTTTTGTCTTCATTGTATTTCACGGTATACTTTGCTTAATAATTGTACTCTCTATTTCATTTATTGAATTATTTCCAAATCTTGTATTATTCATGTTAATAATACTTATTTAAATTTTTGAAACAGTTTTAATAAATTTAGACAGTTAAATAAATAAACAACTTAGTTTCCTTAGAATCCACTAACAAAGATTTTATATTGAATTTTATCACAGAGTGATAGAATTTTATACACATAGATTTGATATATTAAACGTCAAAAAATTGCCGCGTCAAGACAAAAAATTGCCAGTTCAAAACCTTCAAATTTTGTCAGTTATCAATTTACTCTAGTGAAATAGTCAGATTTAAATATACTTTACTTTCACATTTTTTGACAAAATTGATATTTGATTATTGTATTCTAGATTCCAGAACATGCAGGACTTTATCAAAAATTGATAATAAAAAAGTTTCCCATATGGTGCTAACTTAAGCGGACACAGTGTACACATTTAAACACAAATCTTTGGGACACCCTGTACATATTAAATATTATTCATAGCTTACCGTTGATATCCTGTATTTAAACGATTTATTTTGTTTTGTTTGAATTATTTTTTTTTACACATTTTCTATTACCGCAATTTTTAGTACTGAGATCAAGGAACAAGTCTCAAAAAAATATTTATAAAAAGACAAACCGTACACTTCCAGTTCCTGGTCCATTGGATCGTAACAAATAAAGTTCAATAACATTTCATAAAGTGACTAAAATGGTACGGAAAGAAGAAAAAGTGCGTTTTGTAGAGACCGCAGTAATGTAATATTACATCTTGGTTAATTTGCTGTGACAACTTTATTCACCGCAAAATTTAATTTCCGAGAGGTGTTTTGTTATTATGTTATGACATTGTTAAATGAACTTCGCGTATTCCTATATTTTCAAAACTTTAGTCAAATTTGAATTGAAATTTCGCTTAAAAACGAATTTACATGTCAAAAAATATGAATAAATCTCTCCATATTTATTGGGGCCATCCGTAAAGTACGTCACACGAATTTTAGGGGACTTTTGAACCTCTTCCCCCGTCCTTGTCACAGTTTGTCACTTTTTTATAATGCCCCCCCCTTATGTGACGTCACACATTTTTTAAATTTATGCTTGTATTTGAAAATAATCAAAAGAAAACGGTTTTTTAATTTTTCACTTATTTTTATTACATGATAATCTAATACAATGCTAAATTGTTAGTAAATATAGATCAAGTTCGTAAATTTTTCAAGATTTTAATTCAAATACAAAGTTTGACGTCACAAAACTATTAACCCCCTCATGCCCCTTATCACACGATGTCACACTTCGGTGATACCCTCCCTCCCCATTAACGTGTGACGTACTTTATGGATGGCTCCTTTTCTGTGGAATTATGTCTAGAATTTTCTGAAGGATCCAAAAACTAAATAATATTCGGGGAGTTGTATTTAAAATAAGAAAGTTGATATTGGCCACTGTCACATGACACACCCTACATAATTATCGACATTTATTCACTTTAGCTGCTCCACATTGTATATACACATTCATTATATCTTAATGCTTTTTTTTTGACCAACATTATCATAAAACCTTGATACATTTGAACAGTTACAAATAATGCATATTGAAAAAGTTAATACCAACGGAATTACTTAGAATAAAACATGTTACAACTGAATGTAATTTTTGTAATACTATTTTATTATCTTTTGAAGTCAATGTACTGAATTTATTTTAATCACCTCCAGTATCCTGAATTAATTTCACTTAATTTATGTTAGAGTAAATATTCATTGAACATAAATAGAAAAAAAAAGAAATTTAGTCAATAATACATGGTAGAAGCTGAGTAAGTTCATTAATAGAGTTCCCATAATACCCTTGTTGGTGTGCGCCATTGATTGTTGATGTCCATATAACACATTACGTTGGAAGAAATGGAAAAAAGGCAGGTCTGTGATTAATCCCAATCAAAATATCACAATAATGAACCGTTTAAATGTATTACAAACGTTAACCCTAATCTTTGACTTGTTGATTAGTTGATGTTTAGATTACGCGCAAGCGCGACTTATATAAATCGGGAGAGATTACAACATTCAAGATATGATGCAGACGTACCTTTCGTAGCGGCGATTGTCTTAAGTGTTTTTCTAATATCCCACTGACATTTCTCGTCAGGTCTGTAGTTTGTTGTTTACGGTCAAAAATTATTTATGAAAAGTTAATAATAATCCTATTGTTATATTTATTTGAATAATACAAAAATATGCCTAGATACACGGAAAAACATCAGCATTTTGAAAATTCCCAAGTATTTTCATTAGAAAAAGAAGCTGGTAATTATTAGTTTTATACCCTTTTCGAATTTGGCTGAATACGATCCTGATGATTTTATTTATCAAATTTTGGGTTAGCTATAGGTATGTCAAAATAGCAAATAAAATAAACGACATACCGAAAACCCAGATATACGTCACAAACGATGACGCACACCAAGAAGGCTATTGAATGTACTATAACTTAACAGAGCAGGTTCTATTAGCTTTTCTTTTCAAGTTTTGTAGTTATCTTCTTCAGAGACTAAAAGTTTACAGTGTTAAGTGTCAAGTATAACTAACAGTTCCAGAATTCCAAAAAAAAATAAGGAAATGAAATCCATTTTTATTGGCTCCGACTCTGAATATATCAATCATGTCAAAAACAAATTAACAATTATGCATAAGTACTTTTTAATGAGTGGTTGTGAATCAAAGATCCTTTTTGAATATGTAATTACCTTGGAACAGGTTGATATTACAACCTTTGAATGATTTTCTGTAATCGCTTACACACTTGTGTGTGTGTGTGTACCTGTGTGCATAAACTGGTGGAATAACAGTAATTTAAAAATATAGAATGTGTTTATAGTGCGGAGCATTGTGGTATAAAAACGTGGTAAAGTTGTGCTGGGTGTATTTAATTTAAGAAATTTACTGCGCTGCTTACACCAGACGACCTGAAACCTATTGTTCCGATTGGCATTTAGGAACCTGATTCGTATCTAGTGATGTAGGGGAGACCGGGGCATAATGAGCACTTCAAGCAAGTTGTTTAATAAGGTCTTATCCGTTTACAGTAGGAAAACAGTATTTCACAAATGTATTAACTACGTAACAAGATACAAAAAGTAGTATCATCATTCTTTAAAATGAATGTGTAAAGTAGCATTTGACAGTTTATAATATTTTTGTCAAATGTCTATTTTGCCCTATCAGCTGGGGCAAAACGGACACTTGAAAGGGGCATAATGAGCATAAAGTTTAAAATGAATTAAAGAGGAACTGAATGCATTTAACGTTTATTAATTTTGGATATACAACATTTTATAACACAGATTTAACATTTTAACTTAACTCAACTTTTTCGTGACACTCCAAATTCATCTGCAGCAGTCTCACACCCATTATTTGATTCTATAACTGCTTTAATAGCATTTTCCATAGAGTTTTGTCCCAAGATTGACTATTACTCTTTTTTTTTGTATGTACGTACCATATCTCCCTTTTCTCCTTTATTTTTGAGTAGCATGGAGCAAAATGGGCAGGTGCTCATTTTACCCCATCCGTTATGCCCCACCATTTTGTGAGTAACATGAATATATCATCAGTAATCTAATGCTCGTATTCATAAACAGGACTCAAGGCTGAGTACGGTCTTGAGCATTTGTTTTTGACACTTTTACATAGAATACTCAAGACCGTGCTCAGCCTTGATTCTTGTTTATAAATACGAGCAAAGCTTATTAATTCATCTGAACACTATTAATAGAACTAATATACATACCGTTTTGTAACGGATAAGTCAGGAATCTCCAGATAATCAATTACCAGGTCTATTCCTGCATTCAAATATTACGATTATTTTAATTTTCAGTACGCAAGTACTAGAATAAGTATAGGAAGGACACCCCACGGCAGTCAGACTCATATACTAATATATTTCGAACTTCGGAGCATCTAAGCAATTGTTTCACAGGAATGGTGAACTTCGAAGGTACAGTAGTGTCAAAATATTAGCAGTGTCCGTTATACCCCGGTAGCCCGTTATTCCCCGGCCTCCCCTTTAGTGCTCAAACTCCAATTGGGGAAGGACACATAAACTTTTCTCAACCCTTCCCGAATGGGTTGGAAAGCGAAGGAAATACAGCTCTCTCTTGTTTTATTATCAAACACTATTAATATGATTATATTTAAAGAACTTTAAAATTGCTGATGTTTTTCCGTATATCTAGGCATAGTATTTGTATTATTTAAATAAATATAACAATAAGATTAATATTCACTTTTCATAAATAATAATTGACCGTACACAACACAGTACAGACCTGACGAGAACTGTCAGTGAGACATTAAAAAAATACGTAAAAAGCATTGCGGCTACAAAAGGTACGTCTGCATCCTATTTTGAATTTTGTTATTTCTCCCGATTGATAGGTCGCGTTCGCGCGTAATCTAAACATTAACTAATCAAATATTTTGAGTGAAAGATTAAGATTAACATTTGTAATACATTTAATTGGGTCATTATTGTGATATTTTGATTAGGATTAAAGTCAGACCTGCCTTTTTTTCCATTTCTTCCAACCTAAAAGGTCATTATATGAACTCTATGAATATTGTTCTGGTTCCGCAATTTCATAAAAGTGTTATTCTTTTGCATAATTTTCTTTGGATTTCTCCGGTAGAAGATTTAATGTGACCACATTTGCCGTACTAGTATTAGAAACTTTTCAAACATGAAAATAATGTAAATAGCAATTTTTATCTTCAACAATTACTACTATATGCTGTATTTGCAAAATATTTCTCCGGTATAGACGAAAAGAATAAATAAATGATTGCTGTCATAAGATAGTGTCCAGCCCATTTTTCAAAATTCCGTTAATTATATATTCAAATCCATGAATTTCTTTCTATCTGTAATGATATATTATTTTTTATTGAGTAATAGTGTCACTGCTACGTAGGAACTTGTAGGTTTTTGGGTAGGTAGAGTCGAGTTACGAGGCGAATACAAATTTTACTTTAGTCTGCATACCTTTAAACTGGGTGATAATTTTATCAGAACCTTCCAAAAACAAGCGAGTTTTCTGGAGTGCACTATTTTGTATGAAGGGATGATGAATTTAAGTATAAGAAAAATTTATGGAAATAAACATTTTTTACGAAACCCTAGGGACTCGTATCTCAAAGAAAAATAATTAGTCTAATGAATGAATGAAGTGAATGTTCAAAATAATAACAGCGAACTTCTTGGCACTATCCTTATCTTGAATAAAACTGTCTACTCACAATATTTACCACATATCCCCATAAAAATCTAATTATGTAATATCAGGAGATTGCGCTGGCCATTCTATCGATATTCGCTTTCTTATACACCGTTTGGGGAATATTACATGGGTTTATTGCTAAAATTTGCGTTAGTAAAGTGGTGGAGCTCCATCCTGCTGAAACCATTTCGTATTGACTGGAGCTTAAGGGTTTCCTGGATAAGGATATGAATTTGCTAAGCTTGGAATTAAATTATGGTACCCAACAATCCCTGCCCAAACATTGATATGACAGCTTACTTTTTTTGAGTTTTACATTAATGTTCCTGTTTTATTTTAGATGAAGATTGGAATGGAGATCCAGCTGAATCTACAATATATTTAATGCACCAACCAACTCAAATTGCTAGTTCGAAACCACCCAGAGACAAATCGCCAGAAACGAATCAGAGGTTTTCTAGATACGCCGAGCCACAGTCTCCTAAATATGAAAAATTGAACTTTAGACCAAGCAAAAATATCAGGTAAATCTCATTGCATATTATTGTCCAAATCATCTACTCAAGAGAAATCGTTGAGTCACCTATGCTGCTATACATTTTTCAGCTCTAAGTAAAAAAATCTGTACAATTGATCAAATTCTTCAGGTACATCGACATTTTCGTCTTATCACTTGTCGCCTTGGACTCCAAAATCAATTCTCTCTAAAACTTCCTATATCATTTTGGTAACTCGACCAGCAGCATACAGAGACAGACCAAGAGCTGACAAACGCCTCAAGAAAGATTATTTCAGGATAGCTAGTTTTTTCATATAATTTTTTTACCCTAGCTATATAGACACCATGTGGCACATAGGATCCATGGCGTTGACCTGTGCTCATCCGTTTTGTACATTTTTGAATTGAGGATATTCCTGATATAACTGTCTGGGGACCATACATATTATTAACATCCATTCATAAACTTGGATTTGGACGAATTAAAGTCACTCGGAAAATAGAGCAGTTTGGACTGCAGGAGATTTTTGCGAGGCACATGTAATTTATGAAACTTGTTTGAATCCAAATCATCTCCGTCGATTTTTGAAAGGGGGTACCAGCCAAATCGACTTTTTTAAAAGTTATACTTTTTCATCATACCAGCTTGTAGCATGTCTCAGAATTCGATTTTCTCTATTTTCCCTGTGCCATACAAGAAAGGCATTCTTTCCAAGCCTGGTAATGGTGTTTTGATCCCATCCGTAATTTAAAAGTGGGGCTAGTACTAGAGTGCCACCAAACGCCTCGGCAGATAACAATATTATCCTGAGGTGGGTTAAAGGGCACGGCATTGACCGGCACTACCGATTCTTTAGCCAGGGAAGCGGCTGGACTTAAAATCTTAGGACCCCAGTGACACCTACGGCCTGACTACTTCGACAATTGCGCGGAGCTAGCCAAACGTTACACCCATGTTCAATCCCTTAAGAGATGGGATGGAATCAAAGAATGCAGTCTTGCCAGAATCACCCTGGGCGACCCTGGGAAGTCTGGCGTCGGAGAAATATTTGGCGAAGACCAGGAAAAACCTACATTTGATAGTAGGATATCTGACTGTCCACTGTCAACTAAGGAAACACCTCCATACTATAGGGCTAGTGGACACACCTTTATGCAGGATGTGTGAACAGGCAGATGAAACTGTCAGGCATGTCTTATGCGAGTGTCCGGTGTTATCGTCAATAAGATAGTGTGTGTTCGGTGAGTCTTGATTAATGATTTAATTTTTCTGTTTGTTACAGAGACGAAACTCAAAAGTATTTGGAAAAACCCATTTCTAAATATGCCGAAAACAAATTTTTAGAACGTCAAAGAAGCCTAGAAAAAGAAACTTTTGTCGATAAAAAGTTCGTAGACCGACAGAGAAGTTTAGAAAAAGATGTAGGCATTCAAAGAAACGACAATAATAGATACTATTACCAAGGAGACGATCCAAGGGAGAAATTTGAAAGATATTTCGATTCCGAAAGATATCCGGAAAAATCCAGGCAAGGAAACGAAGAATTTTCTTCGAGAAAAGAAAAATCAAACCCTCAAAAGTACTTTGAAGACGATGGTTTCGTTGAAAACATAAGGTAATTTGATTTTTAATATCTTCTAAAACTATTTTTCTTTGTATGTATGTGTATGTGTGATTTTTGGGGTGACATTCACTGAGACCTAAAAGATCTATTGTGCCCCCTTACTTCTACTCAGTTTCTGAGGAGAGTCTCAGAAACTAGTAGTTCCTTTAGTCCTATTTCCCGGAGGAATTTTAGGATGTCTGCAGGCTTCAACTTAGGCAAATGTTCCTCTTCTATCCAGTAATCTCCCAGGTGCTGTGCTCTAGGATTCTGGAGTGCTGTGCAGTTGGAAAGTATGTGGATGGAGGTTTCTTTTTCCATCCCACAATATCTGCATTCTTCTTCCTCCACTAATTTGAGCTTTTTCAGGTACCCATTCAGGCGACAATATCCCGTTAGGATCCCTGTCAAAACTCTTAGCGCAGTTTTACTTTGACTTATGCATTCTTTGGCCCGAACACTCCTATCCCAGTTCCTTCTATTGCTTTTGAGCCGTCTGTGTACCATTTAATGGCATTCTTTCCAAGTCTGGTAATGGTATTTGGATCCCATTCCTTCTTGTTGCTCATTTCCGTAACGAATTTCTTTGAAAAGTTATATTTTTTCATCATACCGTCTTGTGGTATGTCCCAGGTTGTCTGATTTCTAAGAAGTGAGGAGGTGTTTTTTTTTTAATGATTCCCTTTCTACTTAGTCTGTATCTTGTTCTTTCTGCAACACTTTCCACCACCATATGTAAAGGGGTGAGGTTGAGAATCACTTCCATGGCTGCCGTTGGGCATGTTCTCATTGCTCCTGTAATGCATACACAGGCTAGTCTTTGAATTTTGGAGAGGTTTTCTCGATAAAGCCAACCATTCTAGTTTATAATTAGAAGGACATCACTGGTAGACCGGCTTCGGCGTTTAATTAGTGATAAACCATAATGTTTGACGTCTACTATTTTTCTTAGATACAGAAACAAATCAACAGGCTTTGAAATAGATCGACCACGCTTTACCTACGATGAAGAAGAATATTTCGACAATAGACAGTTCAAAGAGCAACCATTACCGAAAATTCGTCAAAGGTATCCATCCGATGACTCCAAATTTTACAAAGGAACTTTCAGATCCGACGGAAGTGATCCTAAAAGTCCAACTAGAAGCTCTCCTGATGATTCTAGGTTAGTATATTTATCTTTCATTCATTTCAAATTGTAATAAAATCGTTATTTTTTGTAGGTATTATACAGAATCAGATATAAAACCAAGATCCTCATCACGACCTTCTCAAAAGGAAAACTATCCTAAACCACGAAGTGATAGGGAAGAAAAATCAATTAGATCCCATGATAACTATGAAGAAATTAGAAAAATAGGCCAATTCAGATCGAACACCCCAAGTTCCGATGACGTTAAAGCACCTAGTGACAGATTTAAAAATGCAAAAGAAAAATTCATGTTAATGGAAAGGGAAAGATTAGAAAACGAAAGAAGAAGACCGGAACCTCCGATTTCTCCTACTAATGTTAAGGAAAAACCTTTTTCCAAAAAGTATAATGATAATTGGTATCAAAACGATAGAGATAGGTGAGTTTTACTTGTACTGATTTATGCCAAATGTCAAATGTCTTCCAGAAGATTGTCTTCTTTCCAACCAAATTAATTTTGAATACATTTATCAACAAATATTGTATGATTTTAGATATTTCAATGACCACAGAGGTCATCATTTGGAAGATCCCAAACCTACACCGGCTCCAAGACATATCTCAGAAGAGGTTCGTTATAGAGAACGAAATAGAGAACTGCACAGAGATTCTCAATTAGACAGATACCGTCAAACAGACAAATACGATCCTAAAAGAAGATCAATGTTCTCACTGTTAGAAGAAGAACATAGAAAGAATTCGAATGAAATAGCAAAAGAATTGAAACGACGTTCATACATGGAAGGTGGTGGCTATGAAGAGGATATAGAACGATTAACACGCGATAGACATTTTCAAGATTTACCAGAAGCCGACAGATTTTTAGACGGTTATTCCAAGTCCAGTATAGAGCTAGATAAAGTTGGCGAAATGAAATTTATTAAAAATCAAAAACAAGTTAAAAATTCAGCTGGTTATAGACACAGTTATGTCGAACCAAAAATGAGGATGGATAAAAGTAGCAAGAAACATTTATCGGAGATGTTACATAGAACAAACAGTTCCGTAGGTAATAACGGACGAGTAGGAATAGCTAGTGTTCATCCTTATTGATTATAAAGTAATTCTAATATTTGCCTGCTCAAAAAATATTAATATTTTTCTTATCCACTGCTCTAAATACGATACTAATATTTTGAGCAATGTAGGATATTTAGTGTTAATAAAAAACGTTCAAATACACTCTAATTTAAGAAAGTAAAGCTGCGAGTGCTGGTAAACTTTGGTCTATATTTAGACGTTAGAGTTCATCAGGTTTGTTATCAATATGGGAAGTCGTTTGGTACAGTTTTAAATACCATGAATATTCAACTCACTTAGAGAATTTCAACACTTAATGAAATAGCTCAAATTTATTCAAGTTGAATACCTTTTTTCTCTTAAGTCTTGTGTCCAGATTTCAGGGCGAGCTCTATAGCTCTATTGAGTCCTCATCCAATTATAAGAATGGTGTCTTAACTGGGAATAGAGGAAGCTGTTTCTTAAATACATTTTTATAAATTTCCCAACTAGGTTAAATACTTAGCTCATTTACGATGCTCTAAGAGTTTTTAACCCCTTACAACTCAAACTCCTTGTTTACCAGGTTTGTTGATACAGATTGTTCCATTGATTGCTTTTCAATATATAGGAGGCTGCTTGGTACAGTTTTTTTCTTGAATACCGTCAACAATTTTTCTTAATATTAAACATACTTAGAGCTAGCTCAGTAGCCTGGTTCTGGACGTTTTTAGCACTTGGTACCATAGCTAAAATGCCTCCAATTTATTCAAGGTGAGTACTTTTTGTGTCTCAAGTCCTGTGTCCGCATTTCAGTGCAAGCTTTATTGCTCTATGGAGGACTTAACTGGTGAAATAATCGTGAAAATTTTGAATAGAAGTTGTTTTGGACTGTTTTTTCTTAAATACCTAAGCATTTTTTATTAATTTCCTTAGTAGGTACTTAGTTAGCTCATTTACGATGTTTTTGAAGTTTGAACACGTACAACCCTAGCTCAAACCTTTTGTGTCCAAGATTTGCTCTATTTATTTCTTATAAAATCATAAAAACATGGTCTAGACATGGGAGATAGACAGTAATGTAGTTAATGTCGAAAATGTGGTTCGAAACTCACCAGTTAGAGATCAAACTTTTTTGAAAAAATTGTCGAATGGTATAATGGCATAACTACAGCGCCTTTAACATGGATACCTAGATAATATGAGCTGTAGACGTTCAATCGACACTTAATTCGTATATTGGTACCAAGAAAATAGACTCAATTAATTTTATTTGGATAAATAAAATTTATTTTGATGATTGATTTAGCTACACTTAGTGTATTTACCATTTTTATTTTCAAATGGGTTTTCGTACTACTTAAAGCTGATGCCAGCGGCAAAATTGCATAACCTGAGGTTTAAAAGATAGATTTTCTCTAAATTACATTCAAAATGGTTTTTTAATGACATTGGACAGGTACGAAAGAAGTATTACTACTACCTAGTCAGAATAAGTGGTTCTTTGCAAGGATAGATATTCTTTGGTCATGTATTGTTAGTAAAATAAGATTCCATTGGAAATTATAAATTCAGGTGGAATTTACTATGTGAAAATATTCACGTGGCCTTGTGGAGAATACCGAAATTCATACGGCAAAAAACCAGATTTGATGTTCTGAGAGCAGAGAATGAAATTTTATAATCAAATAATATGCAAAGCCGAGTTTTTCTGGGAGTGTAACTTGTTTCTACATCAGTTTTTTTAGTGGTTTTGAGAGAATATAAAAAGAAATGTTTATTTTCTTTTGAACGAACAATAAAAATATTCTGTCTAAGATTAGAGTCATTTTTAAACTAAACAAATAACAAATATTTTAGGATTAATATTAGTTGTATAAGAAGTTGCTCACGCCTTAAAACTAGATGGTAAACATTTTTATCAGAATAATACCGGGTCTCTCAAAAGTTCCCGATCTTTAGTTGGATATTTGTAATAGTTCTAGGGTTTTCATGTGACAGTCATCCTTGATCTGTATTTGGACTTAACATATCTCATTTTTGAAAATGTTGATTCACAAATTTAGCAAAAATTGTTGATTTAATTATTTTCCATGGGTCAAGTTTTTAAATAAAATTCTACTGAATCAAAATTAAAACAAAATCAAGGGCAGACCAGTCCAAAGACTTTCGTGGGGGTAGTTTAAAGACCCCGACTCTAGAGAATGGAGAAAAATATGATTGGGAAAAAATCAGCCCTAAATATATGACTAAAAATGTTTTTGAGTCAATAGTTTTCCTAGTAGCTCAACAATATTTTTCCCATTAATATTCCCATTCACAGTAAAATGGGTTGGAGTTTTTCGGGACACCCGGTATTATCGCTTATTCTAAATATTATATAATACAGTGATCAAAATTTTTATTTCTAATGAAAATTGGAAACTTATTTTATTGTAAACATTTGGTGGTTAATTTTATATGAAAAATTGTTATTTTCTAAATAAAGAGATTTATTGTAAAATTAAAAAAAGTTATGTGACGTGATGTTCTAGTTGCACTGTATATTGTTTAACACACATTGAATGTTTCACTAATTCGAAATAGTATTTTTTACTATAAATATATTTTAGTAATTTTGTTTTTTCAAATTATTTATTTTTTTCCTATGTGCCTTTTATATATATCCTAGATGTATTATTATTATATTGTAATGTAAAATACTAAGAATTTTATATTGTTTCTGTTTTCATACTGTTGTTTTCTCATATTTTATAAATAAAAATATATTTCTTGACGATACTGGCTGTTGTTCATTAACATCCAAAATCTATTTGACTTTTGACAGGATTTTTTTTTATTTAAAAATACTTAAAAACAAGTTTATTGCTACATTTATATCATTTCCCTCATCTGTCAAAATGTTTTCGCTGATAATTCAGCGTATATGACGCCAAAAGGCGAGAACAGATTTTAAGGGACCCACTCACTAGGAAGGAAGAATGCGCAGTTAAGTATCTGCATGTTGGCTGTAAAGTAAACGTGTACTTTCATATTTCCCACACACAGACACTTTTGCTTGTTGGGTGAGGATGTGGACATGACGTCGAAAAAAGATCTAATGGTAATGGCAGTGGCGTGTGTAGTTATTAAGGAAAAGTGTATTATTAAACGAAAACCCTGGTCAAAATGGGTGAAGACTTGGTTACAAAAACGGGCTACGTATTCTCATATTAATCTATTAGAGGAATTGCGACTGGATCCCTCAGATTGACATAATTACTTGAGAATTAATCAAGACACCTACTTTGAATTATTATCTCTAGTAGCTCCTTTAATACAAAAAGAAAACACTCGTATGCGACAAGCTATAACGCCACATGAAAGACTCACTGCTACATTACGATTTTTGGCAACTGGAAGGAGCTACGAAGATCTGAAATTTTTGTTACGATCACTGTATTCTTTATTTTTTATTTGCCATAGACAGGGATAAGTTCTGTAAAGTTCTAGAAATTCAGTTATGAAATCTTTCGACATTACTCTTAGATCATTCATTTTTTGGATTAAATGTCCAATATAAAAATACTGAACCCGACACAGTACTGGTAAAAATATGAACGTGCACAGACTTGTTGCACATACACTTAAGTTCTTTCCCGTACGATCAGCACTGCACACGCTAAAAATCAAAACTATCCTGATTCCGACCAAGCGGATTGCGCATTCCAAATTTCGAACGGCGGAAAGCCATACACACAACATTTTCACTGTACCCCGTAACACGCGCATTCAAGCCTTCCTTCCTAGTGAGTGGGCCCCTACCCCCTAAGTAACACAATTATTTCTATCATCTCTAAAATTATTGGTAGGAAGTAGTGGGATATGATGATTCAGTAGCACTGCGAAAGATGGTCTCAAACTTTATAAACAAAATAATGTAACTCACCAAAAGCTTTCAGTAAAATAAGTTGCATATCTAGTGGGTTGCTGTAAAATAGGTTGCATATCTAGTGGGTTGCTGTAAAATAGGTTGCATATCTAGTGGGTTTCTGTAAAACAAGCTGCATAATATCTAGTAGGTTACTGTTTAATAAGTTGCATAACTAGAGGATTATTTTTTTCAAATAATACCAAAAGCTATTATGCAATCAGCAAAACGAGGTGTACAGTAGACTGTTTCAAATAAATCATTTTTTTTGCTTTAAATAAATTAAAAATATTGTTGGACGTGACGAAAATAAGATACTGTCAATGCTTGAGCTCTTCTTCTATCTTCCTAATTCGTCGAGTTGTTAATGCCGTAAGCTTTGTAGGGATCTATTTGTTTATAAGTGAAATAATTCTATGAATGAACCTGGTAGTTTTGACGAGTTCATTCAATACAAACGAACAAAGGCATGTTCAGACTATGCCGCGATTTACTGTTGGCAAAGCCAATCTTCTGTATAAATGCCTAAATATGTATTGGCATTCATTCAGTTGTCGCACAATCTTCAAAAAAAGAACGATCCTGGTTCATATTAATCAAATTAATAGCTTTCTCTTTCTCCCACTGTCCCCCATGAAAGCACGTGCTAATAATTGGAAGACAGTCTGAATCACAACTGAAGCCGCAAGTGGCCAGTGGTTGGCACGTCTCCACTCTCAGGTCTCATTGGCTTCCTATGAAAGAGATCGAGACTTCAGCGATTTTCATTGGGTTATTGGTAAGTGCCAACGGTCGCGTTTACACCGAATCGGTTTTGCAAATTCGCTATGCCAATTTTAAAACAGCGGCACAATGTGGACGCGCCTTTACTCTTTCTAATATTACTTTGGATTATTTAAAAGAAGAAAAAAATGGATGTAATCTATAGGTAATGATACCCACGTAAATGAGTTTCTTTACAAATTACACTATTCATATGAAACGAGAGAGATAGTCCAAACAGACTAATAATTTTCAAGTTACTTAAAAAAAATCGAAAAAAAAATAATATCGATCGAAGGCTACAATTGTCGATTGGACTTTTATAAGCGACGTACATGTGTAACATTACAACACAATTGCTGTAATAATATTTTATACGAAGCGAGTTCATTACGATCTGTAATGGGTGGATTTCTGTTTGATTACATATTTTTGCAAGGATAATAACTAGGGTAGCCGGGGTGTTCGTATCGTATTGTATAAAATTGTTAATTGCAGTTGCAGTTGCAATTTTTTATGTTCGATAAGTTGCAGCTTTCAAGATTAACCGTCCAAAGAATTGCGGTTTATAAAAAAAAATGTATCACAATCCACAGAATGAATTACTGATATATCTTTGCCTCTATGAGTGTTGTCTTTCTAGTGTTTCATAAAACTACATAGTTGGAGCCTATTGATATTTAGGGGGGGTGTATCTGTATCTGTAGAGTAGGAAGGGTGAGTGCAGGCTCACAGCATTTAGGCCACATGTAACACATTGTACATCCTCCCGAGGAGCTGTCATCCTAGGTCATCGTCCATCCTGTCTTTCCCAGGAAGGTGGACAGGTCACTAGGAGACATCTCCTTTATATCGGAAGGTGTAGGCCAAGACTCACCGAACACACACTCTCTTATTGACGATAACTCCGGATACTCGCATAAGACATGCCTGACAGTTTCATATTCCTGTTCACACATTCTGCATAGAGGTGTGTCCACTTCTCTTCAAGTCTGGTAATGGTATTTGGATCCCATTCCTTCTTGTTGCTCATTTCCGAAACGAATTTCTTTGAAAAGTTATACTTTTTTATCATACCGTCTTGTGTCATTTCCCAGGCTGTCTGATTTCTAGGAAGCGAGGAAGTGGTTTTTTTTAATGATTCCCTCTCTACTTAGTCTGTATCTTGTTTTTTCTGCAACACTTTCCACCACCATATGTAGAAGGGTTAGGTTGAGAATTACTTCCATGGCTGCCGTTGGGCATGTTCTCATTGCTCCTGTTATGCATATACTGGCTAGTCTTTGAATTTTGGAGAGGTTTTCTCCCGTAGTCAATAGGCTAGTTCTACTACTCCACGCAATGGCTCCATAAGTGATGATTGGTCTCACTATGGCAGTGTACATCCAGCTTAGGATTTTTGGGTTACAACCCCAGTTTCTTCCTGCCAGATTCCTGCACACCATTAGAGCCATTTTTGCCTTGAATGTAATCTCCTTTTCGTGTTTGTTCCACAGGAGTTTACTGTCTAGAGTTAAACCTAGATACTTGACTTCTTGTCTCCATTCAATCTCGTTCACATCAAGTTTTATGGTTTTGAGGTTGGGTTTTCTTTTCCTAGTGAAGGCTATCAGGATTGTTTTAGTGGGGTTGATGCTAAGTCCCACTTGCCTACACCAGCTATTTGTATAGTTCAGACCCTTTTGTACAATATCACAAAGGGTATTTTCGAATTTTACCCCTGGCTGTTATGATAATATCGTCGGCATATCCTTGGCAGAATACTCCGAGATCCGTCAAACCACACAGGAGTTCGTCAACCGTCGGACTCCACATTAATGGGGATGCTACTCCTCCCTGTGGGTATCCTCTGGTATTGCAGATGGATACAATGTCTTTGCTCGTCCTCGTCTCTGCTATTCTTGTGGTGAGCAGTTCCGACATCCACTTGGATAGCTGTCTACACCTCTTCTGTTCAATGCTCTTTTGACAGCCTCATGTGGAGTATTGTCAAAAGCTCCTTCTATGTCCAAAAATGCACATACTACAGTTTCTTGGTTGTCTAGAGCACCTCGGATATCCTCCTTCAGTTGTACCAGTGCAGTCTTCGTAGATCTGCCTGACATGGGTGGAGAGGTAGTCTCTCTAGGATTTCCGTTCTAATATGGTTATCAATAGCCTTTTCCATCGTTTTGAGTACAAACGATGTTGGACTAATTGGTCTAAAGGATTTGGGGTTTGTTGTCTCCCTTTTTCCAGTTTTTGGAATGAAGGTTACTATTGCTCTTCTCCATGCTTCAGGTATATAACCCAGTTCTAAGCTGCTTCGACTAATTCTAACCAGATGCGGTAAAATTTCGCCTTGTCCTTTCTGGAGCAATGCTGGGAAAATTCCATCTGCTCCTGGTGCCTTGAAAGGTGAAAAGGTCACTAGCCCCATAGTATGGAGGTGTTTCCTTAGTTGACAGTGGCCAGTCAGAAATCTTACTGTTAAATGTAGGTTTTTCCTGGTCATCGTCAAATATTTCTTCGGCGCCAGGGTCGCCCAGGGTGATCTTAGCAAGACTGCATCCTTTGATTCCATTCCATCTCTTAAGGGATTGAGCATGGGTGTAACGTTTGGCTAGTTCCGCAATTGTCGAAGTCGTTAGGCCGTATGTGTCACTGGGCCCTAAAATTTGTAGTCCAGCCGCTTCCCTCGCTAAAGAATCGGCAATGCGATTACCTTTACTCCTGTCGTGCCCTTTAAACCCCCTCAGGATAATATTGTTATCTGCCGAGGCGTTAGCTCAATCTTGGTGGCACTCTAGTTACTAGACCCGATATAACACGTTGTCTGTTCAAGGCCAATAGGGCTCTGGAGTGAACTCCACATCCTGGGCCTTCTTTCATTTTTGGGTGTAATGGGACTAATCACCTCCCCATCAAAGGCAAACACATCTAGTTAATACTCTAGGAGGTTTGATTGAAGAATACCTACTTCCGAAGAATTGTTGATGATTTATATTCTTGGGAGACACTCTTTATATATTCTGACCAATATTTACGACATTTCATATAAAATAATTCATGAAATTGTGCATATAAAACGTAATGAATGCGTATACAACATAGTAGGATTTTATTTAAAAACAGTACATGGTATACTACTTTCATTTTTTGTTGTCATTAAAAATTGTTTATGTGAAATAGCAATACACAAAGAAAAATCTACCTGTATGTGTTCAATCAATATCGGAAGTCATACGACGAGGTATTTCAATTATTGCCATAGACGTAGTTTTCATCGATCAAAATAGTTGTTTCAATAAAAAGGCATTGCCGAGTTTATAAAATTAAAAATTAAAAGGGTCAGTTCTACTTTCTGTGGTTAAGAGTTCTAGTTGTGGATAACAAGATCTGACAAGAAGTTTGCTGTTCTATGATCGATTGCTTCTTAATAATCAAAGGCTGAAGTTCTTTGGCCAAATGATCAACTTTTATTTCTTGTTGAGACTGTGGACCACTGGTTAACTCAATTATGGTGATATTTGACTGTAATCTTGACAATTGTAGATAAAAATATATTTAAATAAAAGACGTTAGCGCTTAATATAGATCCTTTGATAACAAAAGAGGGGAAGTCGGGAACTGGCTAGTCAAGGAACACCAACTTAAATGGAGGCTGACACAAGGACACCTTCATACCAAGAGTCTACTGAATAAGTTGGACAAGGATCTCTAATCCACAAGGACTCAGACGGAAGTACTTTGGAGAGGAGATAACACAACCATATCAACTACTGAAGATTCCTCCAGATAAACCGATGGCCTATATAGAAGACACGAAGCTTCTGGAATGGAAGTACGTACATAGCATTGGCAATGATACAAAGATTCAGTTTAAGTACCTGGGCTGTTGAGCCCAACCCAAACGTATGAATAAATGAATAAATAGATCCTTTAAACGATTACAATAAAAAAATATTGATCCCGAACTTGATGGTAAGATAGCGATAAATTATTCTTTCCCATGCCTCAATCTCGAAGTCCTACATAAATACAAGAAGGGGTATATTTCTATGAAACTCTAAGTAACAGTGACAGTTTTTTATGAGATTTCTGCTGAAGAAAGGAGCTATGTGTTTATTTTTTCGCAACATTGCTGCTATGCCTTCCAGGTTACAGTATCTGTTTTTTTATTTTCAATTATTTTATAATAATTTTTGGTTAATACCAGCACGGCATCAATTTCGGCAATAAAAAAAGATTTTCCCCTTTTTGTACAATATATATCTTCATAATGAATAGTACATTCACGAGAACAATCGAAGGTAAGTAGCCATTAGTCACATTAGTCAAAAGTAGCTAATACATGATGATAGAACACATTTCATCCTGACCAGTGGTTGACAAACTCTTCCTTTTGATCAGACCTCAGGCTTTTTAGATAAGTTAGTGTATTCTTCTTATAATAAAAAAACCAAAACCCTCTTTTTTCATTTAAGTAACATTCTACGCTTATGTTCACTGTATCTTCAGATTGGAGTCACTGGACCCAATATCAAGACGGGAAAGTTGTCTTAATGCCTACGGCAACTTTATCTACCTACTTAACTTAAAGACACCGAAGAAATACCAGATTTCAAACTTATTGCAGACGAACAAATTATAACCATTGCATTTACACAACTCTCGATATTTTTATTCTTTAAAAATATTGTTATTACATTTGGATCGTCTTGGTATGGTTCGTTTGTGTGTAATGTGTATGTCTATGTTTTTATTTTGTACTGTGAATTGCGATAGACTTTATATATGGACGACGTTGTTATTTCACTTTAAATGTTGGTATTGAAGGGAGATACCTATCGTGTCCCCAGCTTTTACTAACTTTTTTGAGAAAATATCCAATAGTATTTCAGGTATTGTGACTTTGGATGTTTTTTTGTTATTTAAAGTCTATTTCTGCAACTGAGGCTAATAACGGATGCCAGGGGAACACAGAGCCTCACCGAAAAGTTTGACTGTATTCAACAACCCAAGCACTCGAACCATTTCCATAGGCCGCTGCTTCAACTGTAACTATATTATTTCCTCTCCAGAGTTCTTCCGTTTGAGTCCTCGCAAGTTCCCAAAGCTCACAGAAGCAGAGTATGTGAGTGGGTGTTTTATCATTTTGTTAACATTTTTAATAGCTTTTCCCTTTACTGTGTAGATGATCCCTCAGGGTACAGTGTACAGGGTTATTCATTATTAATTACCCACCCCTATCATCGTTATTATTACTTAAAAAAGTCTAATATAAAAGTTGTTTGGTTACAGCTGAATTTTCTCATTATTCTATCAAAAAAAGTTCAGTAGCGTGCAAATTTAAGGGGATACAAAAAATAATAGTCCTTTTTTGAATGGTATATTTTCACATTTTTGGAATAGACTTTTTTTTCTGATTTCAAAAATATATAATATGTTACCCCTGCCTTGTACCGTTTTTGAGTTATGAAATGTTGAAAATCTGAGTTTTAGTAATTACTGTAAAAATGAAAAAGATAATTTATCCAAGAAAGCTATGAAAATGACAACTAATATGTTTGATAATTAACATTTTTCAGATAAAGTAATTAAAATGGTTTACAGAGAGGTGAAAGATTTTATTAATAATAATAACATACAAGTGCTTAGAGCAAGGATTCAACTTGAAATTAACAAAGTAAATGAAAATAATGAAGTCATCTGCAGTGTTATTATAAATAATATAAGAAGGTGTTGTCATTTATGCATTAACAATAATGTGGACATTCCGAATATCTTTTAAAAGTCATAATTTATAAATTCTCTTAAATAAATCTTTGTTTTGTGTTTTGTATAGGTATATATATTTTTACTTTTTCTTTCTTACTGAGAACCATTTTAATTACTTTATATGAAAAATGTCAATTATCAAACATATTAGTTGTCATTTTCGTCTTTAATAAATTATCTTTTTCATATTTACAGTAATTACTAAAACTCAGATTTACAACATTTCATAACTCAAAAACGGTACAGGGTAACATAATATATATTTTTGAAATCAGAAAAAAAGGCCATTCCAATAATGTGGAAATATACAGGGTGTCCCATTTAAAAAAGGACTATCATTTTTCGTATCCCCTTAAATTCGCACGCTACCGAACTTTTGATGAAATATTAATAAAATTCAGCTGTAACCAAACAACTTTTGTATGAGATTTTTTTTTCTAAAAGAAATAATAACGATGATAGGATGGGTGATTTATAATGAATAACTCTGTACCAGCGACCAGCTCGGTAAATGTGTTCAAATGTCTCTCATACAGTTTCAATAACCCAGTTGAGAGTTCCTTGTCTATCTAGTTCAGTGAACTATTTGTCATGATCTTCTATGAACCTCCAATAGAATTGGTGCTTTTTATCTAGCCAGTTCTGGATTTATGCTATCCTTTATGATTCCATGAAACAGTTGGTACTATCCTAGATGAAAAACTTGCATAGAGCGCTCACTCGCAAAAAGTTATTCACAAGGCCATACTATACTTGAAAATGTGAAAATGTAGAAAGTTTTGGAGCTTGGACCCAAATAAACTTGTTGGATATATGTTATGATTGGTGGTGAATAGCTTTACTCTATTTATATGGTGAGACTTGGATTATCAGAGATTATCAGAAGATCTGATATGCTGTAAGATGAAGCAGTACAGCATATACTTTGCGGCTGCTTCGCTTTGGTTTGTATCAAGGTTGGAGTTCGTAGAATAATTGAAAATGATTGAATCCAAAAAAAATCTCCAAAAATACAATAATCTTCAATTGAACACCCTTCTTGGTGTGCGTCATCGATTGTTAATGTCCTAGCACATTACGTTGGAAGAAATGCAGGTCTGTGATTAATCCTAATCCAAATATCACAATAATGAACCGTTTAAATGTATTAGAAACGTTAACCCTTATCTATGACTTGAAAAATATAATTAGTTGATGTTTAGATTACGCGTAAGCGCGACCTATCAATCGGGAGAAATTACAGTATGCAAAATAGGATGTAGACGTACCTTTCGTAGCGGCAATGTGTCTTACGTCTTTTTCTGTCCCACTGACAGTTCTCGTCAGGTCTGTACTTTGTTGTTTACGGTCAATTATTATTTATGAAAAGTGAATATTAATCTTATTGTTATATTTATTTGATTAATACAAAAATATGTCTGGATACACGGAAAAACATCAGCAATTTGAAAGCTCTCAAGTATTTTAGGTTTGAAAAAGAAGCTGGTAATTATTAATTTCACAGCCTTTTCGAATTTGGATGAATACGATCCTGATGATTTCACTTGTCAAATTTAAGGTTAACTATATGTCAACATAGCGAATAAAATAAACGACATACCCATAATGAATATATTTATTGTAATATTTTATTTGTGATATTAAGGTGTATTTATTCTTTTAATTTCTATTTATTTTAATTAGCATAGGTGTATTTTAAAAAGTAAGGTTATTCTAGGCTTATGCATTATTTATTGATATTCCCGAAACAGGTGCTCTCACCTATCGGTAGCTTCTTTTTTTTTTGTTCACATTTATCCTTGTAAATACTTTTCTTTCTGTGAATAAAAATTATTATTATTATTATTAATGAGCCATGTGACTGTGAAAATTCAATTACCATCCATTGTTGCTTCATTTTAGTTGAAAATGAAATTAGAACCGAGCGAATTTTTCAGATTCCGTAGATTTTAATTTGTATAAAATCGTAATCGAGGGTTTATTGAAATTTTTTCCTGATTCAACGAGAGTTCACAGACTTTTTTAATTAGTTATTGTTTTTGCTGAATATTATTAAAATGGAATTTCTTTTACTTTGTTCGTTCTGGGAAAGTTGGCGTTCGTACGTTTTTTTTATATCATACAAAAACGGAAAGAAAGTATTTTATCAATTAGTAATGAGAAAGTTCGTTACATTAAATAATTTTTGATTTAACAACGTTAATAGTTTGTTATTAATTTGCTGTTATTAGATAAGATTTTTAAGGTACAATAGTAGACCAGTCACACATTAACGAGTCGACAATGAGAAAAATTTGTTGCATAAGCCGTAAGCATTTTTAATGCCAATGAAATTTCGAATATTCCCCGGAGATGATAATGATAACTGTAGCCAATCATAATAAAAAACTAAAGCATTTTCCGGAATATCCAACAAAGTAGATGAGGTGGAAATAATGTTAGAACTTCAAGCAGATGTTTATGAATACAAAGTTTATAAATAAAAACATATGTTTATTAGCCTGCTTTTTTGTTACTAATTTCTTTATTTTTGCTCCCAACTCAACAACTTGTTGGAAATGTCCAAAAAGGAGTCGCCAGAAAATTTGAGCTCTTAATATCAACTCTAGCACAAAGCGTTAAAATATTCTCATTTGCAATACACGTAAACTTTGATGAGTTTTTTAAATATCTAAATCTCAGCTGTATTTGATGCTATAGTCAAATGCAGTCTTATCATGCGGGTCATACGATTCAACAGACATAACTCACCGTTT
>CAJUYI010000893.1:70803-84224 GCA_910591695.1 Galerucella pusilla | reverse complement strand
TAAGTAACAATGTGGTAACGGCGTAAGTAACAATAACGTTAAGGTTACGTTTTTGTTATTCCCCACTTAGGGAATCATTACGTAACAAATACGGTTTAAGTACGTCGCGCCAACGGTAACAATAACGTTGATAGTAACTTGTAAAGGATTTATTACGTAACAGTTACTTTAATTGCTGCTTGGGATAGCTTTGAAGCACGTGAAATGCAACAGTTTTTCGTCTATAACGTTTTTAAATTTGATTATACAAAAAAATTGTGGTCATCAAAATTATTTATATAACATATGCCATTGATTATAATTTTGAGGTTAAGTGTGAAATAACATTCAACAAATATAAGACATACGTAAAACAGCAGAATACGTCACCGATTATGACATAACGGCAAAGGGTGGTTGAACAAACTATATCCCATAAGATGACGTAATGGAATATTTTAAAAAAATTTCAACCCTTAATTTTTGAAAAACTGAAAATATTTTAGCAAAATGGTTTTTTAAGCGACAAACATAATTAGAATAACAATAACGACATTGTAATTCATAATACATGAAAATATAGTAGTCCGGCACCTGTTTGACGTTTTCAGATTTCGAAAATTACAATGGAAGTCCTACAAAATTTCAATATATATTTTTAAATCTTGTCTCATTTCATGAACATTAACGCTATTGATACGCGGTTTACTGCAATCGATAGATAATAAGAATAATAACAAAATTTTTTTACAATATTTGTTTTAAATTTGATAATGAAAAATATTATTCATTTCAATAGCCACTGAGACAATAGTATATTAAAGTATAAGTGGATATTCGAGCACGACGGCGAAGCCGGAGAGCTCGAAATTGAGCAAGTGTTTTAAAGACCAGTTATCCACGAATACTTTACGCTATTTTTTTTATTGGTGCACTTTGAAATTATAAATACTGGTCTATAACTACTACAACAACAAGAAATGGAAATAAGAACTAATAATGTCAAATGGTTGAATTCGTGATGTATATGATGTATACCTTGCGTTGTCATGGAAATGAGAAAAACATAAACTAATTTGTATTTTGATGGAATTTAAACCTTATTGAGTTCTGAGAATGTCAATAGTATTAATTTAAATACCATTTCCTAAGATTTGAAAAATCGAAATATTAATATATTTCAAATAATACCAACTGCACTTTCCATATTAATTTATAAAATTGGAATTGTTAAATATTATTCGAATAAAGGTTTTGACGTTACAAACTACTCCTGTCAGATCAATAATAAAAAAATTGTCATTTAGACATGTTTTTATCTATGATTTAGACTTCGTTTCTCAAGTTGTTGATGTTGCCACGGTAACTTTAAAAAACGCGCGTTTTTAAAAGTTCGATTTAAACACGCTCAGGCGTGCTTTAAATAGGTAAAATGGTTCACCAATATAAAAAAAATTAAAAACGGAATGAGAATCATAAACACTTCGTTCAACCGCGCACGTCCTTTAATACACACACCCTGCCGCTACTGCCTTCTCCGGTTCATTTGTTGAGTCAACTGTTGAATTTTTATTCATTCATTGACAGTTCGTAAATGAAAAATTGAGAGTATTTGGAGTTTTAAGATAGCGTCGCGATATGCTCCTCTGCAAAATGGTTGCGTTTAAAACCTTCAATTAATCAAGGATTTCAAGCCGCACTTGCTCCTTCCGCGAACGGCATCATAAATCTTGTTTCGGTCTCATTCTGGACTAACAATTCCTTTCTTTTGGTCCTCATTTTGCATAATTGAATCTTAAAATAAGTAACTGTAACCGTATTTTTTTATCTCATTTGTTCGATTACTATAAACATAGAAGTGTAAAGAATATATTTTTATCTGTGTGGAAACTTAATATATAATCTTGACATATTACGGCTGGTCTATTGTTAAAATAAATTAAAACATGCCAACTAATGATTTTCTATTGTGATGTGTGTAAAATAATTAGCAGAATAGGTATGTTCATCAAATCTCTATACATCAAGACCTATTAATCACATCACTGACTTTAAGTCGACCTTAGGTAGTTTGTTGGATAGTTTGAAGTTTAGATAATGGATCAATAAACTAGTTAATATTTTTTTTGTCGATCATTAAAAAAGTGTCTTTTTACGTATCTACTAATTTCCGAATGTAAAATCGATTATTTTTGAAGGAAAGTATTTTTAATACGCAGCATTCCACTATTCTGGAAATGCCACCTATACGTCATTGTAAAAACATATGAAAACACGATGTTTTCAGATATAGTTTGGCAAGTTTATCTGTAGCTACGGGGCGTCGGTAAGAGGCGAGGAAAAACATGGCGTATATCTGTCAAACGTACAAATGGCGTACGGTACCTATTTTACCAAGTAAAACTGAAATTACAAAGGTAACTGACAATACGAACACCACTGGATAAATCAATATCACTCAATTGACGAAGTGAGAGGGAAGATCTCACGCACGCGCTTGCCAATAAGAAGTAACCTGGTCGATAAAAATCACCAATTATGTAATCGGAGGGTGTGGTCATTATGGTTTTCGTACAACGTTGCCAGAGCTTTAAGAATCCCATAACAAATTTGGAAAAGTGTTCTCTTTTAATATTCATAAATTGGAAAATAATGTTAATAGAATAAATCCAAGGATACAAGCACATTATGAAATTAACGTTCAATCATATTTTTAATATTGTTAATAATAAAAAGACCCATTTATAATTATTATCACTACATAATCAGTTCTTCTATTTTTTTATAGTTAAACGTGGCAATGTCGAACGTTTTCGACTGCATTCCTTTCACGGTTTCAGATAAACTTGCCAAAGTATAAGTATGTTAAAAAGTTGTTTTTATTTGCTGTTTTGCACATTTTGTGTATATGTTAAAAGTAAGTAGTAGATATGGCGGCAAATGTACACATTTTCCGGTAAATGTGCACATTTGCCTCCTCGTTCGGGTAATGTACATTCAACTAACATTTACAATTTCAAAGAAGGGAAATGTACATTGAATTCACAATGACCATGTCGTTTTGGTAAATGTGAGCACAGGGGGGAGGAAATATAATCATTACATTCCTCCTTCCCATTGAAAGATATCTAATACTTTGTAATGAACATTAAGTTATTCATGAAGGAGAAGGAAATATAATCATTGGAATTACCCTTCCCCTTCTTGATTAACTTGATATGCGCGTTACAAAGTATTGAATGCATTCACCCTTCCCATTTTTGAAAAATATCCAATACTTCGTAACACGCATATCAAGTGATTCAAGAAGGAGAACGGCTAATCCAATGATTATATTCCCTTCCCCTTCTTGAATAACCTAGTGTGCATTACAATGCATTCATCACTAAAGCAGTGCGATCAACATTTCTTGTTCGAAATCAAACTTAAAAAACAATAAGAGAAAGAACTATATTCACTATAAATATTTTTTACTGCAACATTTTTAATTTATTTGTATTCCAACTTTTCTTAAGACATGAAGGTAAGATATACATTTACCAAAACGTGAAGGCAAGAGTACAGATTTGCCGGGTAATGTACATATACATTATATTCAGTACACATAATAATATATCTAACTTTTTGGAAAATGTACATATTTTTCAATTTTTGATCCAGTGGTGTACATTTGGGATAATATGTCACTTTCCCCTCCCATTTTTTACGCCACTGGCGTTTGAAGCTATTTTTGATTAATTTTGTATTCCTTGATGGTTTCCACGTAAAAAACGAATAACCTATACTGTTCGCGAGGTTCGCGAGATGTGTGACGGAATAAAAGTCGTTAAGTGAAAGGCAAAAAAGGATTAAAACTATATTAAATAAAAACTAAGATTGTGCAATGTTCTCCCTTCAACGTCTTACATAATAATGTCTCAAAAACATAAATGTGTCCTAAAACTAGGTATAGAAATATAATATTATACAATGACAAGGGTGGTATATCCACTTGACTTGACCATAAAGATTTATGGCTCTGTCTTCGTAGAAGGACTTGGATTTAAGTATAATGGTAAACATATGCTATTTTAAAGTGTAAGGCGTGAACATATACATATGAAAAAATGTAGTTTTCAAGACATTTAGGGCCGGTTTTACAATAGAGATTTAAGGGCCGGTTTTACAAGAGAGATTTATACTAGGTATAGTTATTCTAGGTATAAATTTTGGTATAACTTTATACCCAGTATAACTATACCTAGTATAAATCTCTCTTGTAAAACCGGCCCTTAATGTTTTCATGAAGTATGCAATATTAATTTTTAATAATTAAAAAAAATTCTTGTATTCAAACAATCTTCTCCGAATGTTTTAGATGCATTGCTGTTTCATAAAATAGCTCCTGTTACATATTCTATCCATTAGTAGTATGGTAGTTATTGATAAAAATAGAAAAAATATTTTTTATTTATTTATTAAAAAGTGATCTTCCAGACTTCATGAAATCATTAAATATATGGGAAAATACAAATTATTTGATACGTAAAGGTTATGAGTTTTTCTCGTGAAAACCATTGAGGAACACAAAATAAAATAGCTTCAAATGCCAATGGCGTAAAAACTGGGAAGGGAAAGGCTCGGGGAAAGGTAACATATTCTTCCAAATGTACACCACTGAATCAAGAGTTGAAAAATGTTTTTCCATCAAAATAAACCCTTTTACTTTTAAAAACAACCTGCCAAATTTCAAATCAATTTATTCATCCATTTTAAATTTATCAAATTGAAACATTTTATTTTTTATAACTTCAACGCCCCGTATTTACTTATGAAAAACTGAGTTTAATAGACTTTTCCAGTGGAACCTTATTCATTCAAGTGTTAAGAACACACCTTAATTTGTTTGAAATTGTAAATGAATATTTGATGCCTTAAAAAAAATTATTCGATGTGGCGTATTCGCATAGAGGTATATCTAAGCAGATGTTGTATTTTCAGTATTGAAACTACACTACTCAAAACAATTATTGCATATTTTCCTAAATGTCTATATTTAAACAACAAATAAAAATAACATTGATTTCAATATTTTTAATCGAATAATGACAGGTTTTAAGGGATTTTACGAAGTATTGCAAAATTTACATAAAATGTAACGAAATAAAGCAACTTTTAATTTTCTAGTGTTTTATTTGTCTTGAAACCAAAGAACAAAATTAATATTACTAGCCGACCATAATGAATTTTACACTACAAAACGTTAATTAAAATTCAGTATTACCCCCTCTAGCTCTTACAACTGCCCTGCAACGCCTCCCCATACTTAAAATTAAATTTTGAAGATAAGGTTCGGGAATTCTAACCCATTCCCCTATAAGAGCTTCAGACAATTGTTCCAAAGTTTCAGGTGGATTTAATCTTCCTCTAACGGCTCTTCCAAGTGCATCCCACATATGTTCAACTGGATTTAAGTCAGATGACCTTGTTGGCCAATCCATGACATCAATATCGGTGTCTTGCAAGAACCTAGTCACAATTTGTGCTGTGTGTGGACGGGCGTTATCATGCATTAATATGAAATTATCGCCTATAAATGGGGCAAAAGGAATCACATACTCTTGAAGGATATAATTAATGTATCTTTCAGCATTCAAAGTACCGTGTTGTACAATAAGGAGATCAGTGCATCCACGAAAGTTTATTCCTCCCAAAACCATAATGCCTCCTCCACCGTATGCATCCAACTGACGAATGTTACCCTGTACAAATCGGGTTCCAGGTCTTCTATACACCCATACACGACGGTCATTTGTTGAGAGAGTAAATCTGGACTCGTCGGTGAACAAGACCGTGTGCCAATCAGCTGCTCTCCAGTTCAGGTGTTCCTGGCGAAGGCTAATCTGCATACGCGGTGTTGCCTGGTGAGTCGTGGTCCCGTTGCTGGTCGTCTTCGCCTTAAGTCAGATTCTCTCAATCTGTTTATAACCGTTTGATCACTGATCCTAACCTGGTAAGTTCTTCTTAGGGCATTTTGTAAGTTCCTAGCTGTAGTTGAACGGTTTCTTAAATTTTGCAAAAGCAAAAATCGATCCTATGCTGCAGTTGTGACCCTATTACGGCCTTGGCCAGGAAGTCTTGAGAATGCCTCAGTCTCCCTATACCGCATTAACACTCTACTTACTGACGACTGGGTAACTAGCAATTCGGACTTAATTGTATCCTTCAGCTGACAGAGTAACAGCCGTATGTGCCTCGGCATCTGTTAAATGTCTAGTAAGATGTCTGTTGTTATCATTCATATCTCTAATTTCATCCAATGAATAACTTCGTTCGAAAGTGTATGTTCAACTAAACGAATACTCGTGCCATTGATAAGTAAAAGGTTTAGCATTTTGCAGTTAATACAGAAAAACATCAGAATAAATGATAACGAACAACATAAAAACCCATATCTGCCGGAATTTGCATAAAAAATATCTATGTTTTCAGTACTAAAAATCATAGTTTACCAATTTTATGAATAAAGTCTCGTAAAGTCTTTTGTACAGGGTTTTCAAAATATGCGATAATTGTTTTGAGTAGTGTATTAGCAATAGATGTAAATTACCGGGGTTCCCATTTTTTTATCGGAAATTTCCTCTTTCAGAATAATTTTTGGATTTCAATGATCTCTTATGGTTTTTGAGTTATTCATGTAAAACTAAATAGTTTTTATCTCAACTTTTGCAATATTAATAAAACATTTTTATACATCTTTCTAAATGGCATTATAAGAACCATGAGCTATCGCTAATATTTTTATGAGGTATATATAAACACGTTTTTGAACTTTTGACCTTGAACGCGTTAAGTTCCTCCATAAAATTTTTTCTTCCAAAACTACCTCTCGCTTCTTCACGTTTTTGCTAAATACGTTCTGTATAATTATCTTGCATCTTCCTGTCTTGCTTAACGCCCTCTTTTTAACATTCGAGTGCTTTTTAATTTTAGATATTTTTTACAATTTTGAACATACAAGTAGTCAAATTTGAAGAAAAAAAAGTTTTGTTAGATAACAGCAAAAATTAGCTCCAATTCCAGAAATTTGTCGTTTAGGTTAACTAAACAATATGTTGAAGTAATAATTTGAAGCACCGCTTCTAAAAACAAATTTATATATAAGATACATTGTTTAAAATTAGTATTTCTAAATTGATAAGCTGCAATGATAACAAGCCACAAAATGTATTGGAACCATGTTTTTACATAATATGTTGTTGAGAAAGCTAAATTTAAAAACATATGTTTACATTGTCCTAAATACCAGGAACATTTTATTTAAAATTAATTATTTCAATAAAATGTAACAATATTTAATTTTTCGCTAGTTTTCATTAGATAATCCAATAAGTGAACTACAAAATTCATATTATACTTGATTTCTCTAGCAACAAGCTGATGAGAAAATAGTTGAATAAATGATCGCGGTTATCCCAACGTAGCGCAACTGGAGCGATCCTGCTGAACAGAATTGCGCATATTTCTAAATGCACAAATCAGGCTTATACAGAACGAAGTAGAATGCTAGTGGACACTGAAAGTCACAGTATTCTGGGGGAATGACCTCTGACATAATGCCTCCAACAGTAAACTACGACCTGCCTTATACCGTCCTAATTCCAAATAGAATTGAATGGGTCCTCCGTAATGATGAACTGTTAAGAGCAGACAGCTGTTGGTACACAGACGGCTCAAAAACACCTTCAGGCTTTAAGGGGCATCTACCAAATTCGACCTTGCACAATTATGCTTTGTATATTTTTTTATTTCCCTACGTCCTCACGTTTAAGTTCACATAACGAAAATTTTATCAGAAATATGAAAGTTCCGCAACATGTAGGCAGCCATGCGGTCCAAGCGGATTTTGGTTCACGTACTACTCTATAAGCTTCGTCAGTACTGAACTGGGAGACCGCCGAGACCGGCGAGCGTTGTATCAACAATGGAACTGCACGCGACTACCGAAGCAGAGAGACAATGTCAGTCATAGAAGGATAGAAAAGCGAGAAATGGATTTTTATCCAATATTTTAGTGGTAGCAACCGAATTTCAATAAGGAATTGTACGGTCATAAGTAATTTGAGGATTATGAGATTCTTATATAGTATTCATAAAGCTTCAAATTAGACTTCTTATCAATTAGTTTTTCCATTTAATCCATATTTAATTCTTTACCAAGGGCTCAAACTTTGCTTAATATGTGTAATTACCTCATGATTCGTATTTTTTTCAACAAAATTTGGTTAGCATTTCAAAGTTTTTATTCGATGAGAACTCAGTTTAACATTAATCTACATGATATATTTTTTTCTTAATTTTCAATACATCCATTACCTCAAAATTCTTTGCCAAAAATACTTCGATATTTTGTCAAATCGGTGCCGATAGATTCCCCTTAAGTACAGCTGTGTACGGGTGCAGACCTAGGACAGAAATTTCAACCTTTCTAGGATACTATGCAACCGTATTTCAGGCAGAAATTTACGCCATTGTTTTATGTGTGGAAAGATTGGAGCAAGCCAATCTCATACATACAGAGTTCGGCAAAAGTCCGGGACCATTTTTTTATACCACAAATTTTACTCCAACTTGAACTATACTTTGAAAATATTTTGAAATATACAGGGTGTTCCAATAAAGTGTGGTGTATCAAAGTTATATTTTTTCTTATGGAACTCCCTATATTTTATCGCATTATCTGTTGTCCCTAAAAAATATAATACTTCTTCCTAATGGTTCCCTATACCTAATTACATAGGATTCCGAGTTGGCTGACTGCTGACTTTTTAAAAATGTGAACATTTCGAAAAAAAAAATTAGTATCTCATTGATATAACAAATTCTAGCAAATATTCTCTTACATCTAAATAGTTGGACATTCGTTGAATGTATTCCACGATTGAGTACTAAATATCTCTTTACAGGGTGTTCAGAATTTTCAGTTTCAATTTACAAGAAAATATATATATTAAATACTGTAACTTTGATAAAACTGGAGTAATTTTATTGGGGTTAGCGTAGAAATGTTGGGGAAACTTCTAAGATCAAGAATATATAATTACAAAATGAATTAATTCACATACCTTTTTGGAATCAATGATTTTTTGTATTATATGCGAAAATAGCAATTTTTATAGATTCTGGTAGGAATCTTCTTTATTTTTTCGAAATAAAATTTGATACTCGTGTAATATAAAGATTAATATTCAACGAACAAAATATAGTGAAAATGTATAAAAGATGATTAATATATAATTAGGAGATATAATTTTTTTCACACCTTTTTCCAATAAAATATGTAAAAATCAATTTATCACCTTTTATTTATTATTTACAACCTTAACTCTTACCAAAGATTGAAAAAAAAATTCTGATTGAATATTTATATTTTTTTTCACCGTGCAGTAGAGTCGCGCGGATGCGGAACACATACTTAGTTTACCGAATTTTTCACGGACAAACCATTGATCGGACGAAAAAAACAGTTTCCCTACACAGTGGTATTTTTTATTCTTCTCCACCTTCCTCCCAGCATGAAATTAGAAGAATTTCAAACAAAAAAGTTTTTCATTTTTTTTTTCTAATTTGTGAAATCGATAGACTTTTTTTTATATTAATCTACATACTTTAAGGTACTTATGAAAAAAAATCAGCCGTATTGCTAATTACTTGTACTGGTCTAAAATAACCCATACCGACTGGCATACCATTATTTTCAGTAGTAATACCCCTAGGGTATTGATAATACCGAGATAATTTTGTCATAGAGAATGCTGAAAGCGTGTTGCTTGATAATAGCCCAAGGCCGCAGGCCGAGGGCTATTATCTTTGAGCAACACGCTTGAAGGATTCTCTACGACAAAATTTTGAGTATTTATCAAGACCCGAGGAGTATTCGATAAGATAATTTTTTACTTTATAGATATCGAAAAATTGATTGTCAATCTGATGACGTTTAATAATTTATTAGTTATAATCAAACAAATATTATTCATTTTTATTCAAAACTACAGTTGTGAAAAGTACAATTTATTGGTAAATTAATTGAATCGTTAGATGCAATACCAAATCTTCGCGACATTTTTAATCCAGTTGTCAGTTTGACGTTCAATTAATTTTTAATAAAAACTAAACACCAAATGTAGGGTATTATCGCTGTAATACAGCGGTGATTGAATGAAATTTGACACATGACTTGAAATTAAGTAATTTGATTGGTTACTATATTCAGTAAAAAATTATCACCAAAATCAATCAATATCCCCTTCTATAATTTTCAAACTTCATTTCTGTCATTAAATTGAAAAACAGATTCCATATTTTTCAATACAATATATGATTAATTTTTCTCCCACGTTATTGTTTAATAAAATAAAAATTATCTATTAATTTTTTATTATTTAATTATCTTTATATCTTCTGATTTGTTTTGTTCAATTTACTGTACACTATAATTGATAAAAGTTATAAATAATACTTGAATATGACATGTATCGAATTTAAAAAAATTAATTTGGCACAGACATTAATGAACAATGTAAGATTACAAAAAGTCATCGGTTTGTATGAATTTCTTTGTTTAAACTCAATTGATATTATTATCAAACCACTTCATATCCTTATACATTGTCGCCTAAATATTAAAATATTACCTTATCTTTTGTTAATAACTATTATTCATGACATTTATTTTGTTGTATGGCCGTTTGCGCGGGCATTTTAAGGGTCGCTTAAAGCATAAGGTTTCCTTAATCACTTGCACGGCAGTTCAAGTTCCACTTAAAGTATTTAAAGTATTACTTAAAGTAAGCCGTCGATATTGGAGACTTAACAGGTCCTTAAATTTAAAGTTGTTATTTAGAACCTCACTTTTAAACACGTTCGTCACATTCACAGATTATATATGTCATTTTTTCTCTTATTTTTTGGGAATCAAACCACAATAATGTTTCAATGTTACAACTTAAGTTAATCTTGACAACGGTAGCTGGAACGCTACCGAAACGTCGAAATAAAAAATATTATTATTGTGGTTTGATTCCCAAAAAATTGGAGAAAAAAGAATAAGTAATGCCACAAGGAACAGAATATATATAAATCATATTCCAGGCTGATCATTGATGTTTTTTGAAGCTTGGGTGACATCGCATTAAACTCCGAAGTTATATGTAGCCAAGTCGATGCTTTCTCATTTGTAACAAAGACAGTTTTTTTGTTCTCTATTACATCTTTGTATTTGTGTATTAGGTTTAATAAAGCAACTTTTTCCGATGTCGAAAAATTTTATGATCGAACGCGTTTGCAGGACGTTTTTTCAGTATTCATCATGTGCTGCGATAATTTGATTAACAAAATGGTTAAGGGTTTAGAAATAAAGAAATTTTTGCTGCCAAGTGCAAATCGTAACAAACATTTACTACATTTACGTCACAGATTTACTTACGTGACATTTACTTTTTTATAGGTTAGGTTTGGGTCGGGGCAAGTGCACTAGTACCAATTTCATTTGAAATGACACGAAAAGTACTAAGCAATGTAACGTTGCCGGTGTGTTCCACCTCTTTGCTAAGGATGGGTTGAAGTTCAGTCGGTGCAAATAATTACTTTTTAAGCATTACTTAATTTAAGTAAAGCTTGAGAAAAGTCCGCGCAAATGGCCATAATAGTATACACACCAAGGTGGTGAATACTATTATTATTGATTGAGCACACACTATTTCGCGATTTAAAAATTTTCCTAGATTTTCCGAACGATTATTTTTGAACGTCATAGAGTCTGGACCGATCTCCCATGATTCCACTATCAAATGTAACAAACGGCGTATAGTTTCATATCACAGTTTCAGGGGGGGGGGGAATAAAATGTTCAGTGTTTTCCACTGCGCTTTTCTGCACAAGAGAAAATGTACGCCATAGAGCTGGAGCCGATGAACTATCGTTCTGAATGGGTTTGCTGCTGTTTCAAATCGCGACACTTTTTTCCCCACGGGCTCATAGTCTATATCCCCGAATTCTCAAAATATTGGAATTTGTCCATTTTTGACCTAGGTTAAATGGTAGAAAATAGTATATTGTATAATTAATGGGAAAAGCATAATATTCCCAAACGACTATGATAATTACCAGACGAGGAGAATAGCTACGAGTCTGGTAACACAGGAGTTTGGGAATATGCTCTTCCCACGAATTATACATACTATTTTTTCTCCGATCGTTGATTTACATTTAAAAAATCAATTAAAAAATATTTCATTCAAGATGTAATCAAGTAAGTTTGGATAGGTTTCTCTATGTTCATATTGAAATATAGTAGTGGTAACCATGGAAATTACTTGGTTATGACAACAGTAAAATAATTTTTCTCCGATCGAATATATTGACGAATCATTTAATAATAAAGTAGAAGTGGCTAATAAAATATTCAACACCCCTGCCTCGACTTCAAATGAAAATGATGAAAACTAGATAAACCAAACAATTAGCCATTAGCTTCAATGTCTATAAATTCTGGTTGCCCTCCAGTACAATTACAATTAATGTAAATATTAACAACAATTAATTTGTGTTTAAAAATAATGTTATAAATTAGATGTTTTTTTTCATAACAACTTTATCAATATGAAAATCAAAACCATACTTTGGCTCATTTTATTGTAATGATCCATTTGTAACATTACCGCACGCACATTACCCACGATCGGAGAAAAAAATTATTAACCACCAATAAAGAAATTCAACTTCTCAGTTGACTGGAAGATGCACAACTTCACAACTACTAGTGGAAAAATAACTATTTATGTAAATTCGGTATTTTCAAAATATCGTCGAATTTTTTCTTGATGGTTTTGAATAAAATTTGTGAAGAATGTAAAGATCGCAATGATAGCTTTTCGTTTGTTAAATTCCGGCTGTTACACGATGGAATTTTAATATACTTCTCCAGCTAAGTGTATTTTGAGTAAATGAGGTAAAACTATTTGTAATTGCTTTCACATCAGTGGCGTACCAACCAAGTCTGAATGTTTATTTCTAGAATCTAATCAAGTATACGTCCCTAAGGTACTAATGTTTCTATTTTGTTTCTGTGTTTATAGTTATTTAACCAACAAGTGTGTTAATGAGGGCCATTAACAATCGAGATAATTTAACGTTCGAGATTGTTAATTGCCCTTTTAATACTCGTGTTAGTTACAAAGCTTTTCCGTCGACTGTATCAGTTGTATTCGTTTTTCTCAATATTTAAAAACTAGAAATATTTATTTGTTTCATAGGTAAATACTGTCAAAAATAAATAATGACATTGAAATGTCACAGAGATGGTCGTAAGTTCAAATGTCACTGTTTTCGTTTTTCTTACATTATATTTTGGATGATTCAACACTAATAATATGTAGCCTTTAATATATTTACTTGTGGATGTT
>CAJUYI010000893.1:46091-69655 GCA_910591695.1 Galerucella pusilla | reverse complement strand
TTTTTATACTCTTTCCAATTATGAAGAGCAATTTAAAAAAATCTATATACAGGGTGTTATTTCTAGAAGGTTTGAAATTTTTTGTTTAGCCGGACCTGCATTCTTTTTGGAGATGCTTTTAATGGATTTTTTAGGTGATGGTTATCACGTAAATTTCAAAATAATATACAGGGTAACTCGTAATTTATTATGTTCGAAAGAAATAGGATAGATTTATAAAACACCCTGTATCTTGGTTATAAAGTACAGGAGAAACATTATATATAGGTTATTGGAAGCACCAAATTGATCCCCATCTACAGTTAAAGTTAGGCCCTTTCCCAATGAAACACCCTGTATAAACAAAAGTTTCAGATCTTTTGCATACCTACAACATTGCAATACAACAGATTTCGATTGGAGTTCAATTTTCGCCGGAATTGACAGAAATAAAGTTTGACCCCTAAAACGCCTCCTGCAGCCCCCTCCCCTACATTTCACGTGGATAGATCTTTAGTCCCTGTATTCCTGACGGCAGTTTCTTCCCTTCCTCATCATTCGCTTTCTGTTATTAATTTTGTCCCTTTTTCTTTTCATTTTGTTCTATCTGCACTGATCTATTGTCTAGTCTCCATAGTTTCGTTCTTAATTATTTTTTCAATGTATTTTATCAATTTGATAATTGGTACCTACTAAAATGTGTCGTGACTCTAGTATAACAGTACTAATTAACCATTTTACACGTATAATTAGAAAAATGGAAAATAATTATAACCTCTTTAAATCGCACAAATTGTTTTCGAGCTACTGCCTTTGAACTATGTAAGTGGAACGACTCTGAAGAATCTGGCGTGCTCATCATCAAAGAAAGATACATTACTGCCATCAACCAACCAGGCCGAACGACTCAATCTAAACCCACAGAGTCATAAACTTGTCTACAAAATCCAAGTATAAATAACAGGATATAGAATAATCTCCCAGTTTTCGTACAGGGTGTTTAAATGTTAGCGTTTATTTTTTGCCAACAAGATAAAACAATAATGTGATGTATGGAAATTTTCAATAGAAGAGTTCAGTTTAGGGTCAGTGTGGCCAACAAAAGGTGTTTTTTTCTGAAAAGAATGACAGTTAAGGTCTACCATTCAAAACATAAGATTTTTGAATGTTTTTTATCATTGCGAACATCTATATTGCTTTATTGAAATAATGAATACACCCCCGAAGTGTAAATCTTGAAATTTAAAATGACTTTTTAGCTGAATACTCAACATATCGGTGGCCGATAATTCTAGGAACTCTTGGCATGTCACCATTTCATTTCTGTCACTGTTATGTCAGATGTCAGTGGAAAAAGTAATTAGAAGAATAAAGATACAACTAACTAGAAATGCTACAAAAATCTAATCGAAAATGGACATACACAATTAAACGAATATCAACAAAAATAAATACAACTGACATTTGACATAACTAGTGACAAAATAACATAAATTAAATGGTTACTTGCTAAGAGTTCCTAGGATTATTGGCCACTGATATGTTGAGTATTCAGCTAAAAAGACATTTTAAATTTCAAAATATACGTTTTGGGGCTGTATTCATTATTTCAATAAAGCAATATAGATTTTCGCAATGATAAAAAACATGCAAAAATCTTATGTTTTGAATGGTAGACCTTAACTGTCATTCTTGTCATAAAAAACCACTTTTTGTTGGCCACACTGACCTTGGACTGAACTCTTCTATTAGGAGACGAAATTTGAAATTTCCTAAATATTATATTCAACAAGTGTCTTTTAGGTCAAGGCTATGTTAGAGCTCTCCGACCATTATGATTGAGGTGCCATTCGATTCGGAATAGTATGTTTTAGAGAAAATTCAAGGGCCGCTTGCAAAAATTGCGAAAGTTATAAACAATTACTTGAATGGAAAAAAGGGGGTTTGCTTTTTTGTAAATATTTCTAAAAAATGTTGGAGATTTTTGAAATTTGAAAATAGATTCAAAAAGAGGAAGAAATCTCCTAAAAAAATCACGAATCCTGGAATCATTTACGAGTGGTAGAAAAAAATTGTTTTTAATAAACTTTTTTTCAAATCATAATTTTATGAAAGATTAGGTTTCCGAAAAAAAAAAATTAAATCATCTTATGAACAAAGCATTTGCTTATAACAATTTTTTAAGCAATAGGAGATAAATATTTTTTAAGTAGCTTCTGATCATGTGAAAACTGGTCGATAGTAATATTATAAAAAAAATGTTTATTTCAATGTTTAATGAAGCTTTATAATTTTCAACATAACACGGTTTTGTCTCTCCCCCCTCTTAGGTCCAAACTTCCAAAGTTGTATTATCGGATCTTACACACCCTCCGTCACAAAACAAACAAAATTCAATTTACATAAAGTGACTGTCATTATTTTCGAATTAATAAGCCTACAATTTACCTCCTTAACTGGATAGCGGTGGTACATGGTTCATTTCAGTATTGAAAAAAATGTTTAAAAGTTTAGCAAGTGTGCTTTTTAGCAATAAAAAATATCTTTTCCCACTACTAGCTGTGAAGTTGACAATTATTGCTTCTTATCGCTAACTAAGAAGTTTAATTTTCTCTATTAGTGCTTTTAATAATTCTATCTATCATTAACCTAGGTCAATAATGGACAAATTAAAATATTTTGAGAATTCAGGGATAGTAGTGCAACAAAAACTTGTGCAACATAATTTTGTATACCCAGGAGATTGTTCATATTTGAACATATTTGCCGCTTGAAATTACCTATCAAGATAAAATTATTCGAATAAAAATGCCATTAGTTTAAAATTCGCGCTCAACGTGAGAGAGATGACTAATGACATAACTAGTACGTTTATAATATATCGAAAACTGATAGTACTTGTCGGGGTAAACGCTTCTCGTGGTGCGTTTGTTAATTATTTTTAATTTTGTTTCAAATTTGGGTAGTAGTGGAAAAAATTGTATATGAACCATGGTGTTGAAGACATTATAAGCCTCGCATCTTATTCCACTCGGTCAATAATAATAGTCTTCACTAGACTGAAAAATCTTTATTTTTATTTATCAAAAACCTGATTCCCTCGACCTTTATGACTATACTGCGTATAGAACTATGATGAAAAATATTAGTTGGCAACTTTGCAAACAAATATTGTAACCGTCTATATCTAGACTGTTACAAACTAAAAGCCACATTAGCAGAGATCAGAAGGAGGTATACGAATTATATGACGTGACCAAGTTGAGTTAAGTTCAGTTACCTCATGTTGTTTTTCTTTTGTTGTCCGTTCTTCATTTTTGTTCATGAATGTCTGCGAAATGAGTAACTTTTAAATCTATATAGAGGTTTAATCGTATCTGACGAGTCATGAGTACGAACGGCAAATTGGATTTAAAAATTGTTGGGATAATTAACGATATCTATACAGAGTGGTCATTATAGAAATTGATACAAACGTTCACAAAGTTACGAATTGAATTTTTGTTCATATCTGGAAGTTCAATCGTTGAAGAAGGAAAAATGGTCCCAAAACTATAAAGAAATAAATGATAATAGAGCTGTTAAACCTGTTTCCTTCTGTGGCATAAAGTTACCACTAGCGCCTACCTTGGCTACAAGTATGAACTATCACTTGAGACGCGGGCTTTTTAATTTTTGTAACTTTCATGATATTTGCAATTTAATATTACTTTTTAGTCATTTAAATGAAGTCTTTAAGGACTAAGAAATAACATTATTGTGCTAAATCATTCAGCTATAAATGGGAATGATGGTAGGAGAATAAAAAAAACCTTTGTGAGAAAATATTATTTTTCAACTCACCTATGATGATAAATGATAATAAATCCTATGATAGTACCAAGGACCAATGAAAAAAATAAGTACTTTACAAAAAGGACAGAGTCGACCAAATAAAAATAAAAAAAATTGAAAGTGGCAACGACCACCCTCAAAATAAAATAATGTTCAAAATGACAAGTTTCGTAGTGGGAAGCTGGGTTTGTTATTTTCTGTTACTAACAAAAAATTATTCTTGAATTTATCTTGTGGACCCTTACTTTGTGGTATCTACTCATATTACTTTTAAAAATGGAACTAAATGTTTCTAAAGGATTCCACTTTTGAAGAAATATATTTCTATTCTAAGTGAAATTCATTTAAAAACGTAAAATAATTCTATTACCTATCTCTTATATTATAGCATTATTGAAACATTTAAATTGGTATAACAAAATATTGAAAAATGATCCACATTTATATTATCATCAATTAAACAATAGCTATTTATGCCATCAGTTACGAAATGCCTAATTTTGTGTAACACAAGTTACACAAAATTTCATTTCGTAACGTATTGCATTCAAGATTTTTTCTAATTTTGAAGAAAGTAATAAAAAAATAAAATTTAATATAATTGATAAAAATTTGGAAAACATAAATTTAGTTTGTTGCTGTTACTTCATGTTAGTTGTCAGTTTGACATTTTGTAAAAAAGTCTAGACGGAAGGTTTTTAGCGAGATTGATATTTAGTTTTATTTTCAAAAAATGAGTGATTCAAGTTCTGAAGAGCTACCAAGCGATATTGAAGAGGCAGCAGGTAATACTATTATCAGTAATTCCCAAAAAGTCAAAGGCAGTTTATGATTTGGCATACGAAAAATTTGTTACGTGGTGTGATGAGAAGAAAATTGAACATGTTAAAAAAGTTTTACTTGCATATTTTGAGGGTAAGAAAGATCTAAAAGTTTCCACATTATGGACACTTTACTCAATGTTAAGGTCTGAACTAAATCTGAAAAGGAATATTGATATTAAAAAATATACAAATTTGGTAGCATATATTAAAAGGCAAGCGGACGGGTACAGTGCTAAAAAGTCAAAAGTTTTTATTAAAGAAGATTTTGCCAAATTTTTAGTGGAAGCTGATGACAAAGAATACTTAATGGCTAAGGTTGCAATGATAATTGGAATGGCAGGAGCATGCAGAAAAGCAGAATTAACATTTGTTCCTTTAGAAAATGTTATAGACGGAGGAAGCCATTTTCTTGTTGATATCCCACCTTCAAAAACAAAAGTTATACGACAGTTTGCAACTACCACTGGAGACATTGAAAATACGAATCTTGTTGAAATATTGAGAAAATATATTAAGTTGAGTCCCCAGGTTCCTAAACACAACAGATTTTTTGTAAAATATGCGAATGGAAAATGTACCAGAAATCCTGTGGGAATTAACACATTTAGCAGCCTGCCAAAAGTTATTGCACAATTTCTTGGTTTTTCAAATCCTGTTCTGTATACTGGCCACTGCTTCAGAAGAAGCTCTGCCACTTTCCTAGCAGACAGTGGCGCTGATATTTTAAAATTAAAGAGGCATGGAGGTTGGAAATCTACCTCTGTTGCGGAGGGATATGTTGAAAATTCCATGAATAATAGAAAACTTATAGCGCAAGAAATATTTGGTGAAACATCTAATGCAATGTGCGCCGCTTCCCAAATAAAAGCAAGTTCGAGCAATGAAAAAAATATGTCGTCGGGAATTAATTTGAATAATTGCAATAATAGTGTTATCAATATTTATAATAATTAATTAATTTATAATTTATGTTTTTAACTTGTATTATAACAGTTTAATAAATAGAATTATTCTTTTTGTCAATAATTTTGAAATAAATTTTTCGTCACCGCATAAAATTTTACTTTATGCTTTATAGTTACAAAAAGTAAGACGTTTCATAATGTCAATCAGTTTTAAAAAGTGTCACTTTATATGTCAAAATTAGAAAAACATTTTTATATTATTAATCACAAAATTACATTTTTTTAATATTACATTACATTTAATGGATACGAATTTTTAAATTTTGTGTTATTATTGGTGAACTACGCCCTCTAGCGATGGAGTAGAAAGCTTGAAAATAGTTTCCAGCCGTTTCTCGAATGCGAGTTAGTAATACAGATTTTTTCTTTTAAGCTGTACAGCGGCTACCTCTCTTAATTAGACACCCGGTACAAAGTGAAAATTTACATAATATGTATTGCTCGTGCTAGTAATTCGATTCATTTCAATTCTGGGTCGATCGAGTGGTTTGGAATTCCCAACTTATACTGCAATGTATTGTACATAATACATTTCAAGTAGTTTAACAACAATAAAAATTCTAAAAAATTTCGATTTGCTGAACACAATACTCATTTTTTAGTGAATATAGAACAGATTTTTTCAATTTTGGACGAACGATATCTACCTTGTACTGATGGGGCGCAATTAGGCCGAAACCCGTCCTCAAGTGACATTGTCCCTTCTTATTATAAGCCAGAATCGTTGGTTATATCGTAAAGATATCCCAACCCCGTATAACTTGAAAGTGTTTTCTAATATCTGTCGTGGCATATTGCGAAAGAAGTAGTTGTTGCTATTCATGAAACTGGTATTTCTGTAGAGTAATTTGTTATTTATGGATTTTATTGAATAACTAGAGTATAGTTTGTTGATAATTAATAATTCAAGTACAAGTTATTGTGACGACATGAGTAGATTCAGTAAACAATGATAAATCCTGGAATTTCTATTTCAGGTGATTTACAATAACTTGACAGAATGACCTATATATTATAATCTAATAAGGTGTATTATTTTATCACATTAAGGGCCGGTTTTACAATAGAGATTTATACTAGGTATAGTTATTCTGGGTATAAAGTTATATCAGAATTTATACCTAGAATAAAACTAGTTGGTTTTACGATGCTTTTTTACATCGGTATAGCAATTCCTACTCCAATAATTGCTATACCGGTGTAAAAAAGCATCGTAAAACCAACTAGTTTTAATCTAGGTATAAATTCTGATATAACTTTATACCCAGAATAACTATACCTAGTATAAATATCTATTGTAAAACCGGCCCTCAATGTATAATATGTTATCAGCTACGCACTCCTGTTGATAATTTTTATCAAACCAAAAATATTGTTTACTTGTATAGATTGAATCAAATTATAAATTTGAACTACTTGATATATATTTTATTGATATTATAGATTCTCGATGAATGATTACTATTCACATTCAATTGATAATCGAGAAAAAAAATTAGACGTGCCAGAAGGTCTTTTTCTAAACAAGAGGGACCTTTTCGAGAAAAATGTGAATTTCTTAAAGTTTTGACAAATTAGGGGGCTTTCATTAATTACGTGAGTCATTTTTGGCTATTTTATGTCCCCCTACCTCCCTTCTAGGTGAGATGTAGTAAGATTTCTCCCGAAACCCCCACCCCTAGTAAATTTGGAAAATAATCAAAAAAATCGTAAATATAAAATTTTATATACCTACAGAGTGATAAACAAAATGAATAATTCGAAAACCCCCTACCCCTAATTTTACGTGAGATTTTCCAATGTTTTTTTTGTTTTAGTAATTAATGGATGCCCCCTATAAATATTTTCTAAAAAAAATCATTTTTTTTTTGTCTTTTCGACAATTTTTAAATTATAGGCCAGTCGATATGGGTCATTTTAGACCAAAAGTACAAGTAATTAGCAATACGGCTGAAGTATATACCTTGAAGTATATAGATTAATAGAAAAAAAGTTTTCCAGTCCATCGATTTCCCAAATTAGAAAAAAAAAATCAAAAAGAAGGTGGAGAAGAATAAAGAATACCACCGTGTAGAGGAAGTGTTTTGCAATAAAAACGGTCTCCTGCGTTTTGTTTGTACGTAAAAAATTCGGTATGTATGTGTAAGCATCCGCGCGACTCAGCTGCACGGCGGAAAAAAATATAAATTTTCAATCAGAAATAATTTTCAATCTTCTGTGAGAGTTAAGGTTGTAAATAATAAATAAAAGATGATAAATTAATTTTTACATATTTTTATTGGAAAAATGTATGAAAAAAATTAAATCTTAAAATTATATATTAATCATCTTGTATACATTTTAACTATAAACAATTTGTTCGTTGAATATTAACCTCCATATTACAGGAGTATCAAATTTTATTTTGAAAAAATTAAGAAAATTCCTACCCAAATCTATAAAAATTGCTATTTTCGCTTATAATACAAAAAATCATTGAATCCAAAAATGTATGTGAATTAATTAATTTTGTAATTATATATTCTTGATCTTGGAAGTTTCCCCAATATTTCTACGCAATTCCCATTAAAATTACTCCAGTTTCATCAAAGTTTCAGTATTTCAATATATATATTTTCTTGTAAATTCAAGATTCCTAAAATTTACAAAATAATGAAAAGTGCCATATTTCGTAATTAGGAAAAATTAATTATCCGTAAATTTTATCTATGGAACAGACCTCCTAAATAACAGTTTCCATCTTTCGAAAAATTGTTTCAATGCCACCTTATATGGTATATTTTTTATTGAGATTCTCATATTATATAGTAATTTTAGCTAAAAATGATTATGTGCTATGACAAAAAAAAATGCCATTTTAAAGCCGACACTCTCCTCTTCAATACCCCCTATCACAATTATTCATATCTACATTATAACTGTACAATAGTTTATAATGTACTCCGCCGCGCTTCAGAAAATAGAGTCGCGTGGATGCGGAACACATACTTAGTTTACCGAATTTTTTCCGGACAAACCATTGCTCGGAAGAAGGAAACGCAGGAAACTTTTTTTGTTGAAAAACACTCCCCCTACACGGTGGTATTTTTTATTTTTCTTCACCTTCCTCCTAAGCGCGAAATATTTAAAAATTTCTAAAAAAATAAGTTTTCCGATTTTTTTTTCTAATTTTGGAAATCGATAGACTGGTAAACTTGTTCTTATATTAATCTACATACTTCAAGGTACTTATGAAAAAAAATCAGCCGTATTGCTAATTACTTGTAGTTGTTACCCCTATCGTCTGGCCTATTAGATAGAGAGCTTGTATCGTAAATCGTGAGCAGCCATTTCATATCGCTTTCAACACTCTACCCCTCATCAACTGCATGCCTTCAGATCTTTTTCAATATTCTCGTTATCGGTTAGTTTGTTGAGAACTTTTCCTAAAAAAAAACATTGTTATTATTATTGTATCTTCTGTATGTTCCTTACGGTGTATTCATTATTCTTTTTTGGGAATTTAAACCACAATCTTCTTTATATTTTTAAATTAACTTTTCGGTGGCATTCCAGCCAATTCCAGCTACCGTTATCAAAAATAATTAAGTTCTTTTAAAATTCTGGTCTCTCTGTGAGTACGAAGAAATTAGACAACTAGACAATAAATATTATTTTAAAATTTTGTTGTTGAATTGTTCATGTCCATTCACATTAGATGATATGCCTGGTAAAATACGTAGTACCTACTTCTACGAAAACTTCAACAATTTCAAATTATAAATATTTTCCAAAATATGAGTAATCATACTTTGAAATGGGAAAAAAATCTATGTTTCTCTATGCTCATCTGAAAAACTTCCAGATCAGTCTTCTTCAAAAAATATTGAAGCTTATTATTAGTTCTAAAGGGATATCCTGGATATATTTTTCCCAGTATAACTGTGCAATTATGTAGGAAACCTAGCAAAACTATCTACTGATCTTTATAGTTGTTACTTAAAGAGACCATTTAATATAGGAGAGCTCCCAAGATTTATCTGTTGATTTAAGACTTCACCACGTAGGTCTCTTGAGTGTCTTCTAATTCTAAGGAAATTTTGTTAAAAAAAGCCTAAACATAAAAGCAAACATTTACTATTCCAGTTCCTAACAAATTAATTTTGACAGTTTTTGACCAAACGCAAAATGTCTGATAATTACTGATAGCGATATTTCAGTACCTTCCACTCCTGAACTCAAAAGCGTTGTAAATTCGGCTATATTCAGTAAAAAATAATCCTTGTCTTTGAAGTATTTTAGAAATGTTTGGAAGTGACATTCAAATTTGGATTTGACGTTCGGTTTCGCAGCCGTTGCTATGAGTAACGGCCGCGAAATTGAATTTCGCGGACTCTGCTGAGGACGCGACTTACTGACTTCGCGTGCAATTGCACGAAATAGTTATTTGTATACTAAGGCCGCAAAATGCTTTTTCGCGTTCCGAGAGAGAGATTATCGCCGAGGCCGCTCCGGCCGAGGCAAGATAATCTCGAGGTCGCGAGAACATTTCGCGGCCATAGTATACACAATATTTTTCGTGCAACCGTGAAAATTACATAATTTCAATAAACATTATGTCTCTTTAGAAAAGACAGTTAGTTTTTGGTTCGAAATACATTGTTATTGTCATATTTCAGAAATGTCAAATGCTGTAGTGGCGTTCAGTTTGCCGGCAGTCACTATGGGAACGGCCGTAAAAATTTTTGTCGGCCGTCACTCTGGGTAACGGCCGCAAAATATCATTTTGCGGCCTCTGTTGCGGCTGCAAAATCCTTGTTTTGCGTCCGGTTGCACGAAAAATATTTTGTGCACTGTGGGCCGAAATAAAGGTCCATTTTTTAATTGATAATATATATTTTGTTTTTTGGGCGATTTATTTTCTTTTTGCCGGGCTAATAACCTAACATGTCCTCAACATGACTGTAAATTTGGGAGCAAAAATGATGTACAGGGTCGGACTTATGAAAAAATTTATATACAGGGTGGGGCAATCTTCTGACATCGGAGGATTACATCGTTGTGGTGAGAGATAGAACTTTATAATTTTGTGTGAGCTAATACAGTTTTTGAGGGCACATTTTGAAAATACTTTCGATTCTACAGGGTGTTCCAAAACCACGTAGCAGCACAAACTTACATTTTTTTAAATGGAACGTACTATATTTTGTTCAAGAATCGAAAAGATCTCACCGAGAGCGTTACAAAAATATAGCCCTCTAATATATTATAAGGGTGTTTTACAAAGATATGGCCAATTATTAGCAAAAAAGACCTCCTCTTTAACACTCTGCAGAACAGTAAATTAAAATAAATCAACTGGTCTTTGTATTCAAATGTCATACAGACATCATTGGCTGTGCTCAGTATTAATTAATTTTTTAATTTGTGGCTTCTTTAATACAGGGTGAAACAAAACGCAAATCAAGCAATATCTCAAAATTTTTAAATGAATCACCCTATAAGTCTTTTTACAATTTGTTAGTACCATTAATAAACTTTCAAACGATGTAGTAAACTTAGGGCATTAGTTAATGGAAAATCGTAGATATTTTATGATAATGGTCAAAAACAAGTATTTTACATACACAAATTAAATGGTAATTAATTTTTACATGCAACATCTTGTGAATTTCAACATTTCTTAGGCATAAATTCTAATCGTGATTTTGGATGCATCTACAATATCTAATCAATGAAATAAAATGTTTGCTAATACCATAGGTACCTGGAATTACCAAAAATTTCATATTTATTTATCTTTCACTTTCAAGAATTGTTATTATAGGCTTGTTTGAGAATGGGCGAAACATAATCAAGCCATATTTTCGATTATATCAAGTGGGCTACTATCAAAATAGTATCTACTAATAAATGTCAAAGAAATATTGCTGTATTCTTCGTTTGTATCTAGGAAATTGATTCAAACACAATAGTTAACTTTTGTTAATTTCTTGGGAAATTAAACCACAATATTTTTAAATTCTTTATTTCAACGTTTCGGTAGCATTAAAAAAAGAATGAATAATATACCACAAGGAACATACAGAAGATAGTTAACTTTTGGTTCCAGCAAGATGGAGCATCTCTATATCAGAAATTTTACCGACAGGTGGATAGGACGTGGTGGACCAATTTCGTGGCCTCCTCGATCTCCAGATCTCACACCGATGGATTTCTTTTTATGAGGATACATCAAGCAACTTGTGTATCAAACTGAAACTACTACCAGAGAAGACGTGAAAGAAAGGATTCGTAATGCATTTTCCACAAAAACTCCAGTTATGTTGGAGAGTAAGATCCCCGTTTTTGAAAAGAATTGTATGGAAGTAAATGGTCGCCATTTTGAACACTTAGTATAAACTACTATACTTTTTATAGAATGTCAATGTTCATTTATGTAAATGTGAGTGTTCTTATAATGTTGGTTTTCATAATTGTTAGTTTTTCAAAAATAGAAAAAGTTGGAAAATAAATTACAAGCTTACATTTTACATAACTAAGATTGTGGTGACTTAAGTAATTATTTCGTAAAGACTACAAACTGCTTTTATATTTATTAGTACTATATCGACATTAGCCTACTTACAGTAAACAAAAAAGATATTTTAGATGCATCCAAAATTACGATTAGAATTTATGCCTTAGAAATGTTAAAATTCACAAGATGTTGCATGTAAAAATTAATTACCATTTAATTTGTGTATGTAAAATACTTTTTTTTTGACCATTATCATAAAATATCTACATTTTCCATTAACTAATGCCCTAAGTTTACTACATCGTTTGAAAGTTTATAAATTGTACTAACAAATTGTAAAAAGACTTATAGGGTGATTCATTTAAAAATTTTGAGATATTGCTTGATTTGCGTTTTGTTTCACCCTGTATTAAAGAAGCCACAGATGAAAAAATTAATTAATACTGAGCACAGCCAATGATGTCTGTATGACATTTGAATACAAAGACCTGTTGATTTATTTTAATTTACTGTTCTGCAGAGTTTTAAAGAGGAGGTCTTTTTTGCTAATAATTGGCCATATCTTTGTAAAACACCTTTATAATATATTAGAGTGCTATATTTTTGTAACGCTCTCGGTGAGATCTTTTCGATTCTTGAACAAAATATAGTACGTTCCATTTAAAAAAATGTAAGTTTGCGCTGCTACGTGGTTTTGGAACACCCTGTAGATTCGAAAGTATTTTAAAAATGTACCCTCAGTAACTGTATTAGCTCACATAAAACTATAAAGTTCTATCTATCACCACAACGATGTAATCCTCCGATGTCAGAAGATTGCCCCACCCTGTATATAACAGTGCATTTGAGCTCGTTGCAAATGAAAACTGTCACAGCTAAAATTGTATCAATATGCTTTTTCGGTAGATAAACTATCCAGAACACTTCAGTAAAAAGGAAATTTTCCGAAATTACCAGACTCGCGAGATACCTTTTTTTTATTAAATAACATTTTAACAAATAACACATTTATGAAAACAGTTTAGTAACTTTAAAACTCAGTAAAATATTATTAATGTGGCCACCATTATTGTTTACCACTTCTTGAAGTCGTCTGCACCATAAATTGATACTCCCATTTATTGCACCCTGTTCAAAATTGTTGCAAACAAACTGCATTCTTTTTTTAAGCTGCTCGATTATTTCAAATTGTTCTTCCTCATACAAATTTTGTTCGAAAATTCCCCAAATTGAATAATCAGATTTAATTCTGGGCTGTTAGGTTGCCACATTGATAATAGTTGGTAAACTGTTTTCATAAATGTGTTATTTGTTGAAATGTTATTTAATAAAAAAATGGTATTTAGCGAGTCTGGTAATTTCGGAAAATTTCCTTTTTACTGAAGTGTTCTGGATAGTTTATCTACCGAAAAAGCATATTTAGTGGAGTCAATGAATACATAAAACAGGCAATCTTCGGAAGTCCTCAAGAACAGCTCCGATTTTGATGTTTTTTTTTTTCAAAATTTTGTTTTTTTATATTCTTTAAAATCAGAAACCTCTTAGAGTGGGGACGGAACTATTTATCTTGTTTGAACAATATCTGTGATATTTATGCACTAAAAAAAATTTCTACTATACAATATCCATTAAAAAATGGTAAATATATTAATGAATGTTATAAACAATTATCTATAGGTTTGTTCTGTGGAGTAATGACATGGAATTAATTTGTGGACCAAAATATAAATTTTTTATTGACCATAGAAAATTCATTATTTTATATACAATAAAAATACATTTAATTTTCATTCATTTCGCGTTTCGGAGACTTCTTCATCTTGTTCAAGTGTTGGTTACTGCAGTCATTTCCACTGCAAACTATGCAGGCTGGTGAGCAATGAAGACCACTTTTTCTGCAGCCACACGCTGAACCGCATCCTGTTTTGCAAGAGCAAAATATCAATTTTAAAACGTTGTCAGGTGCTGCTGGTTGTGTCATTTTGATTGGTTTTAAATAATTCTCTTTTCGCCAACCCTATTCTTCAGGTGGTATCGATGAATTATTTTTCCATTGCTGAACTTGTAAGTAGACTCTTTTAATATGTTGTTTTGCTGCATCTTCTGTCGGAGGTAAGGAATGAAGTTGTACGCTTTTATTTTTTGAAGCTAATGCTATGAAACGTTTATATCGCAGTTCATTCTAGCATTTGGCAGTTTTAGCACCATACATTGCTAGAATACAATCAATACCATCATTAAAAAGCACTTCTTCATATTGCTCTTCAACCATACAATTTTCAGCTGCTGCATGTAATTATTGATTATCATCAAAAACTTTAATAAAACAATTTTTTCCTTTGTTATAGAAAGCGGATGTGGTATCACATCCAGTGAATGCATGAATAAAAAACAGATGGGTTTTTTAATATTTGGATATTTCTCTAATATTGTTTTTGTTGAGTAAACTCGTTGCAAGATGTTATTTTTTATCATCAGGTGCTAAAGCCATCAATAAAACTAACACATCCATATCTTCAGCTTCAACAACTACTCGAAGAGGGAAACAATCTATAGCAGATTGCACAATTAATCTATCAGCATCACTTTCGGCTTGACTCCACTCAATATTATTTTCGCCTAGTTTTTTGCAGAGAAGATTAATAAACCTATTTTTATTTTTGCTATAACCTAAAAGTTTATCTTTCATTGTGTTTAAAGGCATGTCTTCTTCAAATAAATAATCAATGGAAGTATTGCCGATATATCTACGATTTCTCTCAGACACCTTAGTTCCATCATTACTATATCCATCAAATACAACTTTAACATCAGTGCCATAATTATTACGTAAATATCTAATATACTGTTGACAAATATCTTGCAAATTTTTTATTTTTTTCCCATTTTAATCTATGAAGTATTTGTAGCGTATGCAGGTAACACATAAATGTTTTTTTTTGTTTTAATATTAGATTATTGTTAAAAACTTTTTTGTATCAACTATTTGTTACAATAAGATTAATATATGGAGATTTTTTATATAAATATCGTTGATATTGTTTAAACAATATAAATAGTTCCGTCCCGCTCTAAGGGGTTTCTGATTTTAAATAATATAAAAAAACAAAATTAAAAAAAAAATTCATCAAAATCGGAGCTTCATTGACGCGACTAATTAGTATTATTTTAGCCAGGACAGTTTTCATTTTCAACGAGCTCAAATGCACTGTTATATAATTTTTTTTATAAGTCCGACCCTGTACATTACTTTTACTTCCAAATTTACAGTCATGTTAAGGACATATTAGGTTATTAGCACTGCAAAAAGAAAATAAATCGCCCAAAAAAACAAAAAAATATATTTTCAATTAAAAAATGTACTCCTTTATTTCGGCCCACAGTGTATATATTGAATCATATCATTTCCATAGCACGCTGTGACGTTGTTGAATAAATTGAGCTGCTGTTGATTTTAGAGCAATAATATATTTATTCACAATTATCTAGTTTAATAATTTTAACGATTGCACGAAAAATAGCGTGTATGCCATGATGCGAAACTTTTTAACGACCTCAAGATAATCTTGCCTCGGCCGCAAGCGGCCTCAGCGATAACTGCTCTCGTTAAAACGTTAAAAAGGTATTTCGCGGCCTAGGCATACCAATAACTATTGTTGATGTGAGTTTTTTATTTATGTAATAACAAACCGTTAACATAGATTAAGAACATTATCAGCTTTTACTGTTGCGTCACTATTTTATCGCGGATAATGCCACACTACGAGCTCACAAATTATTTGCAATATTGGTTAGTTACATTCTTTCGGCGTTCGTTGATTTTCAAACCGTTTCTTTGTATACATTTTTGTAACCACCTGAAGCCCTTTTCAATAGAAAAGTGATAGGGTATTTTTCAGCAATGTTCCACTGTGCCAAGATACTGTGTTTCAATACCCAATATAAAGTAACACATTTTGACGGCTTATTACTCGAGAATGGAAAAAGACATCGATGTGCAGTTTTCGCTACACTTCTTATATTTCCTTCAAATTTTTATTGACATAGTTGCCAAATGTATATTTTTTCCCGATAGCGCCGAAAAAAAATGACCATTTTTGAAACGAAATTATCGGTTTATTTTAAATACAACACCCTATATTTTTTAACTCCATCTGAAAGTCACTTTCTCCCCCTTTCCAAAAATGTATACATTATCGGCAGATACTCAAGTTTTTAGGGAAAGATTTAATTTTTTATGAAACCATGTCAATAACTTCCAAACGTAAATTATCACATTTTAACAGCTTGGAAACGTTATTACTCAAAAATGAGACAAGAGATTAATGCGTCCAGTAATTTTTGGATGAGATTAGGGTTCTGTAGAGATGCAGATGGAGGTCACATACAACTTATTTATTAAATATAATTTTTTTTTGTTTTGATGTGTTTTATGAAGTTATGTTTGGTTCCTTGTTCTTATATGTAAATAAAAATGTTTGTTTTAAATGTTTTTTTTTTCTTTCTAGTTTTCCCGATTCTGTAAATTGTTGTACCCAATTTAATATAGATTTTCGTGTATAGGCGTATTTCTGTCAAAAATGGTTCTGAATCTTGTCACTTTTATTAATTAACAAAAGTAAGTTTCTTACGAAAATTTTAGACAACTTTTGAAACTTGCAAACGGTGTCATAAAAAATGTTATAATTTCAGTGAAAGCCGCTCATTAATCCCTTGTCTTATTTTCGAGTTATAACGTTTCCAAGCTGTTAAAATGTGATTTACGTTTGGAAGTTATTGACATGGTTTCATAAAAAATTAAATCTTTCCCTAAAAACATGTGTACATGCCGATAATGTATACATTTTTGGAAAGGGGAAGAAAGGGACTTTCAGATGGTATTAAAAAATATAGGGTGTTGTATTTATAATAAGCCGATAATTTCTACTCAAAAATGATCTTTTTTTTCGGCGCTTTCGAGAAAAAATATACATTTGGCAACTATGTCAATAAAAATTCAAAGGAAATATAAGAAGTTTAGCGAAAACTGCACGTCGATATCTTTTTTCATTCTCGAGTAATAAGCCGTCAAAACCTGTTACTTTATAGTGGGACACCCTGTATTGCGCTGTAACTAGAACTTGTGGCTATAAGCTATTTATTAAATTATTCGACTGCAATTTTTCACTGTTTCTCAGTGTAATAAACAATATTATCCACTCCGTTTTTGCTTCTCCGAGTATAAATCATCAAATTTGTTAACATTGTGAGCTGCTTACTTTCCCGCGTTTCAATAATGGAATATCGAGTTGTCCTTGCACTTTACGCGGCTGCGCGCACTCTACGAACTTTCAGGAACTGTGAGAAGGCAACACACTAACACAGCCACGTGGTGATTGTTAGCCGGTACTTTGACCGTACAGCGTATTTTACCGACACGTTGGTGGTGTGGCGTATCAAAAATTAATTTAGACATACGATTTGTCTTTTTACCTACTTGAATTCTTATTACAATTTGACAGTAGGCAACTCTTCAAGGATCTATAGTTTGAGAGTGCGTGGTGTTTAAGGATTGCTTATTTTCGGATGTATTTTTAACACATAATGGTAAGCTTGCCATATTGTTAGAACATATTATTATAAATACATTATTTCGATTGGATGCAATGTTTGTTTGAATAAATATATTATTTGTTGTAAGTTTTTACACGTTTAGTTTAATTTTTAGAGTAGAGGTGACTAGGTTACATATGCCTGCGTAATATCTGCATACTGATAAGCTAACACGTTGTGTAATTATCGATAGCATATTTTAAAATGATATGTAGAATGCGAATAAGAGCGCTCTCCAAATTTAACAGTTTTTTTCAATAAAATTCATATTACACATATTTTTTCTATGTTGTCAGTTATTATATACTTACATTTGGTAATCATAATCATTTATATAATATTTTAATTATTTGTTTAATGATCGGTGAATCCGCTTAGGCATAAAAAAAATCCTCTTCAGCAACTGTTTTGACGAATATGACATTGGATTAACTACCGAAGGCATAGGTATATGCTGTTGATTTATTTAATCTTTCAGCGGTTTTAAGAAATATAGTTAAATGTCTATAAGGGAGCATGGCTTGAGAAGTAGTTGTTGCGGGTTGGGTAGATGTACAGAGTTATTCATTATAAATTACTCACCCCCTATCTTGGTTATTATTACTTTTAGAAATGAAAGTCTCGTATAAAAGTTGTTTGATTACAGCTGAATTTTTTCAATATTCTATCAAAAGTTCAGTAGCGTGCAAATTTAAGGGGATACAAAAAATAATAGTTCTTTTTTAAATGGGACACCCTGTATATTTTCCCAATTTTGGGATGGACTTTTTTTTCTGATTTCAAAAATATATAATATGTTTACCCCTACCTTGTACCGTTTTTGAGTTATGAAATGTTGAAAGACTGAGTTTTAGTAATTACTGTAAATATGAAAAAGATAATAGTGAGCTATGAAAATGACAACTTATACTTATTTGATAATTGACATTTTTCTAATAAAGCAATTAAAATGGTTCACAGAGAAGTAGAAGATTGTATTGATAATAATGATATACAAGTGATTAAAGCAAGGATTCAACTTGAAATTAACAAACTAAATGAAAATAATTAAGTCATCTGCAATGTTATTATAAATAATATAAGAAGGTGTTATCAATTATGCATTAACAATAATGGTGGACATGTCGAATATCTTTTATAAGGTATTATTTATAAATTATCTTGAATAAATCTTTGTTTCCTGTTTTGTATAGGTACCTATATACTTTGACTTTTTCTTTCTTACTGAGAACCATATTAATTACTTTATATGATTGCGAGGAAAAATGTCAATTATAGAACATATTATAGTCTGTTTCTTATTGTCTGACAGCACGCGAAAAGGTCACAGATGCTAGTCAGGTAGTAAACCATAAGCGTCACCGTTTATCTAAGGAATTTATTTACTATAAATGGTATGTTTACTTAACTTGACATACATTAATTCATTGTCAATAAATTTGAATTATGAAAATTAAACTATATTTTCTTTAATTAATTTAATTTAATAAAAATGAAAATGTAACTTGTTAATAGGTCTGAACGAATGAATTTTATTTCAACTGTAATGTCGACCGAATCTAATTAAATAAGCAGAATAAACTAATATCGTAATCTCCGCCACTGCCGCAATATTTATCGTTTATCTGGCATTGTTCAGTTTTATTACCATATTGTATTTTGAGCTGAAACAGGGATGTATAGATAACCAACACAGACACCTACTTGACACCTATTTACTTGTAAAATTCTTAGGATCACTCTGTAAAAGATAAATTTCTATTTGAATATTTAATGAGGCTACTGTGCTGTCAGACATTAAGAAATAGAGTATAGTGGTCATTTTCATAGCTTACTTTGATAAATTATCTTTTTCATATTTACAGTAATTGCTAACACTCAGTCTTTCAACATTTCATAACTCAAAAACGGTACAAGGTAGGGGTAACATATTGTATATTTTTGAAATCAGGAAAAAAAGTCCATTCCAAAAATGTGAAAATATAGATTTAAAAAAGAACTATTATTTTTTGTATCCCCTTAAATTTGCACGCTACTGAACTTTTGATAGAATATTGAGGAAATTCAGCTGTAGCCAAACAATTTTTATATGAGATTTTTTTTTCTAAAAGTAATAACGATGATAGGGGGTGGGTAATTTATGATGAATAACCCTGTACATTGTACATACCATTTTTTGACAGCTGTACAACGTTAATTATACCTTAGTTAAATGTTTACGTTTTTGAATTTTACCAATTTTTCTTTTTTTTATATCTGAAAAATATGAAATTTTTTAAAGAAACAACAAGGTTTGATGATCGATTCGTTAATATTTTAAAATTTGGTAATAACAGATGCATTTTGATTATAAAATTTCAATAAAAAATACTATAATTCACAATTTTTTTATTTCCAATTTGTTCCTTAAATCTGATAAATCCTTTCCGCTATTGTTGAGAGAAAGTTTATTGTAAGAAATGTGTTGCTGAAAGTGTAATAAATTGTACTGTATCTAGTTTGACTGTAAAAAAGCTTCAGATTTAATGAGAATAAACAGATTGTTTCATTTGAAAAAAGTTGAATTTTACGTTGTTTTCTGTTACAAAATTGGAATGGAAACACAAAACACCCTGGATGACGCTTAATGAAATAGTTATTTATGTATTAAGAGCGAAAAGTGATACATTATTGCTTGAGAGTAAATAATGTCATGTTTTTGCTCGTAATACATACAACCTTTTTTCTGAAATCACTTAATTCTAACTATTAAAAACAAATATAAAGTAGAATTTATAAAAACCTTTAAAATCTGTCAGTTTAAACATGTCAATTCAAATATGTGTCAAAATATTATATCTGTCACTGTCAATACAATTGTGTTTGTAGTATCGGTTGTTATGGGCACGAGCTTTACGCTCGGCGAGCGTAAAGTAAATCTCAAGAAACGTCAACTTTTCGTTGTCAATGGCAAGCGAAAAAGCCTACTTTTCAATGTGATTGTAGAAAAATAAATATTTTTCATGAAATGTCCCACATCTGGCATTAATTATAACTTTTGCTGTTTATAATTCACTGATGGTTGATTGAAAAAATATAGAAATTTAAATATCACCAAAACTATGATATAATATATTGATATGCGATCAAAGAAAAACTGCCTAAAACTATGCGCAAAATCCAAAAATGTGGAAATATAAAGGGTGTTCCAATTAAAATAACAAATGGTGTCAAAATAATAATATTTTATTATTCTTTTAGTTATTAATTTTAAGAAACTACTATACAATCAATATTTTTAACTTTGGTACAGCCAAAAAGTGTTTGTCCAATTTTTAAGGTCCATCCTTGATACAATTTTTTTTGTATGACATTCTAACAAAACTATAGTCTACTAGAATCCAGTGAAGTGCTCCCTCCAGGAAAGGTTTTATTGAGGATAGCGCTTTTTAGCTTAGTTGAGTATGGTTGAAATAATAGCGAAATTACGCGATTAAAATAGAATTCAGACCTATCTTTCGTAGCGGCAATGTGTCTTACGTCTTTTTCTAATGTCCCACTGACAGTTCTCGTCAGGTCTGTACTTTGTTGTTTACGGTCATGGAAAGTGAATAATGATCTTATTGTTTTAATTATTTAAATAATATAAAAATATGCCGAGATACACGGAAAAACATCAACATTTTGAAAGTTCTCAAGTATTTTCAGTTGGAAAAAGAAGCTGGTAATTATTAATATCATAGCCTTATCAAATTTGGCTGAATACCAGCCTGTTGATTTTATTTATCAAATAGCAAATGAATTAAACGACATACCGAAAACCCGGATATACGTCATAAACGATTACGTACACCAAAAAGATTATTGAATGTACTATAGACGTCAAAGATAATAGTTTAATTCTACTTCTAACTGGAAAAAGTAACTTGGTCCACTTATACCATTCATAAATTTATTCTAATACTGCAAATCAAAATTGAAAAATGTAACTTATGTTCGAATATACACTGTTGTCAGGCTTACGTCCACAATTAATATGTAATTACTTATAGTAAATCTAAAATATTTCAGTCATTTAATGACTTAATTTGTATCTCTTGTCAATAAAAACTGGAACCTTTATATTATCCCTTCCAAATTGTTTACGTAATCTATGTTGAAACAATAAAAGCATTTAGAAATATCAAATGGCACAGGGTGTGGTTTCTCTCTTAGATATTCGTGCTAGAAGGAGTAGTTGTCTTAATAACAACTAAGAAATATATCAACCTTTTGCATCAGCCAATCTTAATCAGATACAGTGGGAATATTTAATTTATATTATTTTGCAAAAAACCTGTATTGTAAAATGATATCAATGATTTTTTCCGTTGACCTTTACAAAAAATGACATTTTCCGTAATAATTTCCAAATGATAATTTATTATTTTTAAAGGCAAGAAACTGACTCTGGGGTCTTGTCGGAACTACTTTCGAACGTCTTCTCCCAAATTTTCAGCTCCTAAGATTCATTAGGTGCCAATAAACCATATCACGGAAGTATTTTCACTTTCTTACTTCTATACAGGATGCAGCATTAATGTAAGGAATTCCAATTACTCACGTGTAAGAGATACGAAAACTTCATATACGAGGCTTGTTCAACTGAAACCCATCTTTGGTCAGGTTAGCCTTGGAAACAATTGTAATCATTCTACTGACGTTTTCCAACATTAGTAGTGTATGCTAACGTCACACTGATCTGTTTATTTCGTTTATATTTGACAGCGATTTTAAGTATTGTGACTTTGAAATGGCGTTTGTTGTTAACAATCCGTCCAAATGTGATAAGCGTGCGGTCATTCAATTTTTGTGTGCTGAAGGTGTGCAACCGTTGATAAGCCACGACCAGGTGCATCGATTACTGCATCAACAGACAGGAATGTGGCATGTGTGGAAAGCCTGATTAGAGAAAATCGTCGAATTTTAATCAGCAATTTCAGAAAATGTTGGTGTGAGTATAGGATCTGTCCATAGTATCGTACACAAACTAGGTTACAGCAAAGTTTGTGCGCAATGGGTTCCTCGTCTTTTGTCTGAGGACCAAAAAAGCTTGCGAATGGGCTTGTCTTTGCAACACCTCACGGAATACAGTCAAAATGGTAATGACTTTCTCTCGTCAATAGTTGCTGGCGATGAATCTTGGTGTCATTATTTTGAACCATCCAGTAAGCTGTCATCGATGCAATGGAAACACGCAAATTCTCCGCCACCAAAGAAGTTTAAAGTTCAACCTTCTGCAGGCAAGGTGATGTTGACATTTTTTTTCGACCATGAAGGACCCTTGCTGATAGAGTTTACAGAACCTATAGTGCATATCAACGCAAACCTGTATAATAAAACTTTGAACAAGCTCCATCAAGCAATAAGAAGAAAACGTCCAGGGAAGCTTTCACGTGGTGTTATTCTGCTTCACGATAATGCTCGGCCTCATGTTGCCAACGTAGTGAAAGAAAATCTGCAACGAAAGAAATGGAGGATATTAGAGCATCCACTCTATAGTCCCGATTTATCGCCTTGCGATTTTCACATCTTTGGGCCACTAAAAAAGGCGTTAAAAGATAACCGTTTTCAGTCGGACGCAGAAGTACAAAACGCTGTGAAAGAATTCTTCCAGCAGCAGCCACAAGAGGGTATACATCGGTTGGTGAAACAGTGGGATATGTGCCTCAATTGTAGTGGTAGTTATTTGTAACTGTACCTGTCAATAAATTTTTCCTGGACCAAAGATGGGTTTCAATTGAACAAGCTGTGTAGATAAATGTTAAGCCACAAAAAGGACCATATTTTGGAAATATTTTCAAATATACAAAGCCACCATTATTGACAGGCTCTTACCTAACTCATTCTTTT
>CAJUYI010000893.1:23838-36091 GCA_910591695.1 Galerucella pusilla | reverse complement strand
ATTTTTAATTGAACGTTGTTTTTACTCCACAGAAGAATTTTTTAACTATGTAATGTATGAATAATTATAATTTATTTGTTTGTTCGTATTATGATTGAAATTTTATCAGATATTGTTCAGTATAATTTGCATGTCAATTTTAGATTAGGATTAGGATTAAGTTTTCATTGTGACTAATTCTATACAAACTTTGTTGTTTGTCAAAAAGAAAATAAAGAATTATTATTATTATTATTATTATAAATATATTTTGAAATAGAGAATCATTCTCTTGACAAGTTGTGACAAGCTCATATCGCGACGTACATGATAATAATGCCTTAATGAACTTTTTTTAATTCAAAGATAGTAAATGTAGGTTTAAAAATGTTTGTTGCATAAAAATAAAATGTTTACAAAATGTTTTGAAAGATGTTCGTTAAGAAATTATGGCAATACCAAACAAAATACAGCAAGACCAAGACCGAGACCAGACAGATTTGAGCAAGACCAAGACCGACACTGTTCGAGTCTTGGTCCTGCTTTGCTCATCACTACTCAGAAACCAGTAGTTCCTTTAGTTCTATTTCCCGGAGGAATTTTAGGATGTCTGCAGGCTTCAACTTAGGAAAATGTTCCTCTTCTATCCAGTAATCTCCCAGGTGTTGTGCTCTAGGATTCTGAAGTGCTGTGCAGTTGGAAAGTATGTGGATGGAGGTTTTCTTTTTCCATTCCGAAAAATCTGCATTCTTCTTCCTCCACTATTTTGAGCTTTTTCAGGTGCCCATTCAGGCGACAATGTCCCGTTAGGATACCTGTTAAAACTCTTAGCGCAGTTTTACTTTCACTAATGCATTCATTTGATTTCAATAGGTTGTAGTCACCCAGAAGAGTCTAAGCCCTGCTAGATTTTTCCAATGGTCAGATCTTCTCTTTTTCTTGGCTCTACCTATTTCTTCCAATATTACATTGGGGCTGATTCCGCAAAAGAGCTCAGGCCCCCAGAAAGGTATTTCAGTCCCCCTCTTTGCTAGTTCATCTGCTATGTAATTTCCTTCTATTCCAGTGTGTCCTGGAATCCATAGTTAGGTGACTTTATTGTTCTCGCCTAGTTCATTGAGTTTGTCTAGGCATCCCCACATCATTTCGGAACTGATTAAACAAGAGCTCAGTGCTTTAATGGCTGCTTGACTATCCGACATTATGATAATCCTTTGTCTTCTGTATCCTTTCAGAGTGTTTGGTTCCTGGCCAACGAACTCAAAATTAAAAAACAATAAATAAACTTCTTTTCTTTTTCAAATTTTTTATTTATTTTATTATTTAATTTATTTGATGCAATGAAAGTTAATTGCTACGTAAATCGCAGTACAATTCTTGATTATATTACCAATATCGAAACGGTAACTATATGGAAACAATGGATTAATTATTTGAAAAACACATTACAAAAGAAATTTCAATCACAGTATTGTGAATCTTAACCAAAATAAGTTCAATGAAAAAATACACTAATTAAAAGTCAGAGTACCATGAAGGCAACTCAGTAGTTAATTTAAACTTCAACACCAGAACTTATGTTGACATAATTGAATTCACCGGAAATTGGGACTGACTGAATAGATACTCAAATAGTTAGTTTTTTTTCAATAAATATAATAATTTAATTGTATAATTAACAAAAAATTAGTTCAGTACACGTATCAAAAATGTGATTTCGGTGTATTTGTTGGAATTGTTGTCAACAGCCAAATGCTAATAAAACTTATTGACGTGATAATTTCTTTATTATTTTGTAACCGTAGTATAGTCAAATGCAGTCTTATCATGCGGGACATACGATTCAACAAAGATATACTCACCGTTTTTGTTTTCTTTTATTGCGTTTAATCATAACTTCCAAATTAAATCCGTAAAATGAATAGGACAGACTTATGCAATTTTGACGGGAGAAAAAAAGGACATGTATTTAGTTTTCAGCTATTCTAAACACTCTTTCACCAGCGAAGCTTTTATTTAAATGTCAGCTATGTCACTTTGACAATTCAAAGTGAGAATATAAACAATAAGAAGCAATTTTCCGGTATTTTGCATCCTCAAGCAAAAAAAATGGTACTTAATCTGATAGATTATTTCGAGAATGAATAAAAAAGTGGAAATTCGTCAACCAGTGTGCAGGGAACATCAACCATCATTATTTTCTCCAAGTATATTTGTAATCTCACATTTTGGTAACCTCTGTGTCTTCTGATTTGATACATATGGTTAGTGACCTTTGAACCCGTACGATAAGAGCGCTTTTGACTATAGCTATGTTTTTAAAAGTAGTACACCATTTTCATACCACTTTCGAATAATCTCATTCGATTCGGAGATGGCTAGCACAGTAGTGCACGGGAAATTTAAAAGTTGAAGCTGAAGTATGGCGGTTCGATTAGCCGCTGAGCTGAAATTTTTTTCTTTTTGTTTTTAGTTCTTTTTTCACAATTTTTGTCTAAAAAACATTAAATTTTAAATAAAGCAAAGTTATTTGTTTCCAAAATTTATTTATTCAATTAAATGCTCAAATTGTTTTCCGTTTGCTGCTAAAAAGGGATTCCAAACTATCCTAAAAGTTCCGCTGTACATTATTAATAAAAGTTCTTCTAATTTTTCTTTACTATATACGATATCCCATCTACCGTATTTGAGGCTAAATAAATTACAGGATCAGTGTTATTACCGCCAATGGCTATATTCGTACCATCGGCAAAAAGTGATAGTGGAGAAACTGGCTACCAAGACATTAATTTAAATAAGGAATAGTATTGGTCCCTACACAGACCCGTGTGGAACCCAATATTTACCTAATAATACAGGGTTATTGGTTATAATTTGATCACCCCTTTATTTCTCTTATGCATACAGATACAAAAAAAAGTTTCAAATAAAAGTTGTGGGAGTATAAATGAATTTCAATAAAATATACTTCGTACACCAGTAGCGTTTTTGCATTAGGGGATATAATATAAAAAAATTTTTTTAAATAGAACGCCCTGTATATTATGACATATTTGGATAGAGCCTTTATATACTTTCATAGGTCTAGCTCTTATAGTTTCCAAAATAATGGACAGTAAACTCCTAAAGTATTCAAGTCAGTATTTAGCTTAAAAAAATAGTTGGCTATGCATGGCTTACTGCACTTGATGATATTATCTGTCAAAACTAAGTAACTTCTAAAGTGATATAGACAGTAAATGTTTAAAAAAATAGGCGACTGGATGTTCATTAACAAAGAACACAAAAAACAATACAGTGTTTATTTCGAAATACAATACAATAGCAAACAACATAAAAAGCAATGCAGTGTTGATTACAAAATAGAAACCGATTTGATATTTTCATAAATTTTGAGCAAACTAAAGTATGTGCTCAAAATGACTGCCGTTAGTTTAAATACGAAGTCCATACTTTCTCCTCAAATTTTCTATACAGTTTAAAATTTCATTATTATTTCGATGGGTCGGAAGTTCAATTTCAGCTTCAATTATTGCAATACTGTTACTAGTATCGGAACATCAAGTGCAGTAAGCCATGCATAGCCAACTATTTTTAGGAGTTCAATGTCCATTATTTTGGAAAGTATAAAAGCTTGACCTATAAAAGTATATATTTTTATTATGAGAAAAAAAAGCCCTCTCCGCATATGTCATAATATACAGGGCGTTCTATTTAAAAAATTTCATATTATACTCCGTAATACAAAAACGCCACTGGTGTACAAAGTATTGTAATGTTTTTCTTATTTATTTAAACAGTTTTTACCGTGGGATAAAATTATACACTCACTATGGCTAATTACTATTGATTTATTGAAGAAACACTTACACACTATAATATACTTAATTTATACACACACTACTTAATGTCTATTAATTTATCTACACTCGGTATAATAATTGTACTAATTTATCTTCAACACTATTTATATTCACTATCTGTTCACTCACTGTATACTGAATACTGTTTACCGATTCACTGTATACTGAACAACTCTTTTTGCTCACTCAAAAACCCGCGTATATATAGTCCTTTGCAGCTCTAGAAAATTCTTGAATATACCACCTCTGCGTATACTTTATAATTCGAGAACATTCGTGAATAAACCATTGTACTCTTCGAGAACATTCTGAATATTACCTGCGAAAGAACCTTTCTAGAAAGGTCGCATTCATAGTTTGCGTCAGGACCGGCATCTGAATCACTGAGTTCGTAACATTATATTTAATTAAAATTCATTTATACTCCCACAACTTTTATTAGAAACTTTTCTTTGTATCTGTATGCATAAGAGGAATAAAGGGGTGGTCAAATTATAACCAATAACCCTGTACCTATACTTTGATATTTGTAATATCATATCTCTTTTTTTGTAATCATGTATATCACAATTTGGTCTAGCCAAAAATAGCTTCTGTCATTCTGACTATGATATTTTTATATAAGTATAAGTTAAAGTATAATATGTTCATCATTTTAAAAAATTCAAGATGGCTGCTGTACGTTAAACTCTGACGTCAAAAACATTTGACATTTGCTCTAAAGAGTCTCATTCATCGTCTTAGAATTTCATAACTTTCCCTTTATCCGTTTCAAAGATAATCCCTTGGTGCGAGACTTTTCAGCAACGCTGTATATAGAGGTCTTCGATGAACATATTATACTTTTGAGGTAATCTCCAGCTCAGTGTCTTTAGTTGTTTCCTTGATTATGATAACCAGTTCGATTGTACAGTAGAAATGATGTCATAAAAAAATCAGTAAACTTCTTCTCTCGTGTACTTCGCTGAAAAGATATTAACGTAGTTCAACCAGAACACCCAGTTTAAATAATGCGAAAGTTTGAGACTTGCATATTTGTATAACATTTAATTAAGATTTAATTTATACGTTAACAGACTCGATAAACGCAGTAGGAAACAAAAGAAGTTGACTTTTTACAAAACCAGTTCGTTACATCTTTTTTCATTTTTTTGTTGCTTTTACAAAGAAAGTTGAATGAATGAACTGCGGTTGACATAAGCGGGAATGTTAGTTATTACATAGCAGGCGAAGTGAATGTAACAAGTTGACAGACGGGTTTTTAAAATCAACGGGTAGAGTGTGACTATCTCGAATTCTCCAAAAGCGATCAGTACAAGAAATTAACTGGTTGTAAAGTATATTTCACAATATTTCGATGATTCCGCATTTGGTCATAAGTCGGTAACATAGTGTCAAGTTGTCATATTTTTCCATTTTATTCGAAAAATTATAATTGCAATCCTATTCCACTCCTCTACTCCTTACTATTTTAAGTCTTCTTTAACAGCATCGATCTATTTCTTCCTAGGTCGTCCCTTTTTTCTCCCCCCCTTCCCCCCCCCCCCCCCCCCCAGGAAGATTTTCTTCACACCACACCTTTCGTTATTCATCCTACCCAGATGGCCTAACCATCGAAGCCGCTGTGCTTGTATTTTTCTTGTAATGCATTCTGCCTTATACATGTCTTGGATTTATTTGTTCGTTCTTCTTTTCCACTGCTCCCAAGGCTTTGCTGACTTTTATTATCCTTCTGCCAATTTCCACATCTTCATCGCTTTTACCTTTCACTATTACTCCCAGATATCCAGATATCCAAAGTGACTTATATTTTTAAACGAATAGTTTTCACCATTGCTTGTTATATGTACATATTATATATTATGTCATACAAGTTCATTATTGTGTTTTTATTTATTGCTTAGTTACCAACTATCTAATGTCGTACTTTATGCCCGCGTGGGCATAAAGAGAAATAATTTTTTGTTGAACTTACTTAATAACATGTCGTAAGCTTCTTTAGACTTTTTTGGCAACATATTTACAGTTGCTTTCTTTGCTTTTTCAATAATTTCGTCAGGAATTTCAAAATCTTCGTTCATTTTGACTTCTAACTTTGACACAAAATTTATTGTGAAATGATGACATTTACGTTTGTCAACATTCACATATTAATTCAAACCGGATTTTTTTAAACACTGATTTGTATTGTGATTGGATTGCAATAACAAACTAGTATGACATAAAAGTTTATATGTACCGCAGGCATAAACAGATGTGTATACCCTCGGGCGACTTACAAACCCTCGGGCCAGAGGACCTCGGCTTCTTAAGACGTCGCCCTCAGGGCATAAACATCTATTTATACCCTTGCTACATAAATAACTATTCTGTAATCTCTAGAAAACAATAATTTAAAAGAAACAAGTTTAATAAAATGCTAGATAATTAAAACAATTTACTTGGAATGGTGTATACCGATTAGTACATTATTCTCTTCAATCGCCTTAATTATTTACTTATCGAAAAATGAATGATAAAAAAAGTATAAAACCATATATTATTATGTGATAGATTAGACTAGTTTGTCATATCAGAAACCTTGAAATTATTTATACAAATAGTGTTCTACGAGTGTTGTCTTTTATATTTTGCATATAGAGATAGAAAAAAACAGTAGATTACTTTTAAACACTTCTGTCCTTCAAAGTAATATGCACAAGTAATTATTAACCTAATTAGTGCGTAAAGAGATACTTTGCTATTGGAGATGGCAGAACAACGCTTTAGCGGCCTGGGGCCTTGGGCTATTATCAAGCGACACTCTTTCAGCATTCTCTATGACAAAATTATCTTGGTATTATCAAGACCCTAGGGGTATTACTACTGAAAATATTGGGTCTGCCTACTTGGGTATTTGAAAATCTAGATTTCTATAGGTCAATTTTTCAGTTTTATAATGAAAACTGAAAACCAGTGTTATAATGAGTACCATTATGGAACTGAAAATTGGCATTTAATTAAAAACTTATAGTATAGGAGTAGAAAAACGTTTATTCATCAGCTTTTTTTAATATCTCTGCCAGAGAATGATCAAAATCATCTTTACTGTATTCAAAATTGCAATTTTTATCAAAGCACGAATGAAAAAGCAAGAAAAAATATTTCTTATGGTATAAGCAGTACATGGTTTAGAAATTGAGTAAGCTATGAGAAATACGCTACTTTTCATAGAAAAAGCATAATTGTATTTTTTAAAAGTTGAATAAATTATTATTTTTATAGCATGCATATATACAGAGTGTTTTCGAATGACACTTACAACGTTTGCATGCAGATACCTCTCGTAAAATTAGACTAAATGATATTAGGTCCAGCCTACTTACTTTTCGAAGTATGGGGTATTGAAGTGAAAAATTAAATGTTTTAATTTGATTACTTTGAAATGGGTGGATAAATTGATTTGACATTTGTCAGGTTGTTCTTAAATGTAAAAGACATATTTTGATGGAAAAACATGTTTCCGTTATTGATCCAGTTGTGTACATTTGGAAGAATATGTCACTTTTCTTCTCCTAGCTCTTACGCCACTGGCATTTCAAGCTATTTTTATTTAATTTTGTGTTCCTCAATGGTGTTAACGTGAAAAACGTATAACCTTTACATATCCAAAAATTTGTGGTTATCAAGATATTTAATGTTTTCATCAATTTGCTACATCACTTTTTAATAATGAAATAGAAAAAATTATTTTTCATGTATTTTTTTTAATAACTACCAAACTACAAATGTAATGGAATATGTAAAAGAAACTAATTTGTAAAACAGCAATGCATATAAAGCATTGAGAGAAGACTGTTGAGAATATTTGTCGAAATTTGTGATTTTATTATTATGTTGCAAACTTGATGAAATCATTAAATATCTTGAAAGCTACACATTTTTGGATATGTAAAGGCTATGCGTTTTTACGTGAAAGCCATTGAGGAATACAAAATAAAATAAAAATAGCTTCAATTGCCAGTGGCGTAAAAAATGGGAGGGGAAAGGTGACACAGTCTTTCAAATGTATATATGTTACCGTGAAAGACCGAAATCTGGTGAATGTCGAGATACACCGGTCAATGTCAACATTCTCAAAGTTGCTTGATGTATGTCCGAAATATTGGTGAAATTTCATTATATCTAACACCGGCGATTGTCGACATTCAGGATGAACTCATGGTGTATGTTGAAGAGAATTTTTTTTTGAAATAAAAACAAAAAAAAATCCATAGGTCTTTATTTATTACAATAATATGGAATAAGGACTTTGTTAAACTCAAAACAAACAGTAGAACATAAAAATATGAAATGAAATATAAAAAATGAGAACAATATCTTATTTATTGCAACAATTTAAACTACCGTGGCACTTCGAATTGCACAAAAGTTCCTTGATTTTACAGCTGAATTTTGTCGTGGAACACTTCCTTTTGCAGTTACAACGTGTATAGCCTTGCCCTCGACTTTTTGAATTAGCAGAAGCTGCTTCTCTTAGCGACATTTCTTTTGTTGGAACTTCGTCCATGGGAAGTTACTTTTCTTTACAAATTACGAACTGATTACGGGTGAAAAGCTGCTTCAAGGTACCATTTTTGTTAGCTAGTCTATAAAAGTCTGAATCCTCTATTCCAACAACAACCGCTAACACATTTTGAGCGTCTGTACGACCACGGTCGACATCTGGGACTTGAATTCTTATTGTATCACCAATTTGGGCAGGAGGAAACTTTTTTGAGGTTCGCAACATTTTTGTTGCTTGAAGTAGAAGATTCTCTTTTGCAGCTACTCTTTTTAAAGAAATTAGCTCGTGCTGTTCAGTCAGTGCTTGAGATGAAGATGTGTTAGGTGGCGGATCAGTCAGTGCTTGAGATGAAGACGTGCCAGGTTGCGGATCAGCTCCAATGGTATTTTCATTATCCATGTCTGTTTCAATATCAACTTCTAGCTGTTCTTCGGTCTCAATGTTTGAAATTTGCCCGCGAGAGAGTGATGACGATGTTATACCCCTTTTTGGTTTAACGCCAAACAGGGGTTCATAAGGACTCTGGCGTATTCCTTCGCGATAAGTTGTGTTTTTGGCGAATTGGACTGGAACCGTCTAAAAACTTGTCGCGACCTGCAGTGTCCGAGATTCACCGGACCTCATTTGTGTTTGTCGACATCCACCGGCGAATGTTGACATTCACTACTTTCGGTCTTTCATGGTAACATTATGTACCTCTGGATCAATAATAGAAACATGGTTTTCCATAACTTGTCATTTGAAAACACCCTGTATCATTTATAAATTATTAGATTCCAGTCGTTTCCGATTTCCAAAATACCATACTAATAACCGATTTAGTTGGTGCAAATGAAAAATACTCTAATTATTGTTCTTCTTTTGTTGCATAAAATTGTTTTTATTAATTATTTTTCCCAGCTGCTTTTTCTCATGTCTTCAAATCTATAGAAATAGTATAATAGCACTAGATTATTATAAACATTCCCTAATTTTAATATTTTCAACATTCTTTTGTAAATGTAAATACCCAAGTAGTGACGATATGATAAATTAGCGTTTGTAAAATTTACATTTCATATATAATTCGGTTACGTAATAAAGAATGAATCACCGATTGGATATCCCAAGCCAACGATTATTATTGAAATTTGTCAAGCAATCTTAATGGTATGTGTGGATAAATTGTGGATAATTAAAATACAAACGAAATGAAGGCTCGAGCAAGTCATTTGGATTGTTAGGAACCGAGAAAATCAGGAAAAACCGGAAAATTTGTAATTTTTTTGAAAATTCATATCTTCGTCATTTTTCAATTGCAAGAGCTTATTGACATTTTGTTTAGGAATTTGAATATCCACCAACTGTTCCAAAACTTTTTTCGCCGAACTGCTGCATCTAAAATTAGAACAATTATTGCTTTTTTGTAACAGCATTTCAACTAGAAATTTGTACTAGACTTACGTATTGAAAAAAAAAGAAATAATAAAGATGTAAAATCACAAAATAATATTTATTCAGATAAAATAATTATACAAAAATATTTATTTCATTCATTTCACTTGATAATTAAATTGCGGGGCTGGTAAATTGCGCACAGCGGTCAGTTTGTAGCCAGATAAACCCAAAATGTTTCTTTTTCATAGATAAATTGCGCACAAGTGACCCTAAAGAGGTTCTAGGTAAATGGCATACAACTTTCTACCGATTCCACGAATTTTAAAAGTTACCAGAGATTCAAAGGATTATCTCCTAATGACTTTACGAAACAATTTGAGGTGTAGGTACATAGATCAGTTTAGTTTTTGCATTTACACTTCGATCAACCGGGTTTGGGCCTGGGTTTTCTTGTTTTTTTTTTAGTTTTCTATTTCTTATTTTCTGATATTTTTATGGACTAAGGATACAATTTGACCGCTGTGCGAAATTTACCTATACAGAGACTTAATCCACTGGCTGCAACTACCTGACGAACCCTTCCCAAATTTGGGAAACTTGACCACTTGACCACTGTGCGCAATTTACCTACGCCCTTAAATTGTTCTTCATCTGCAACTGCCGATAAACGCTCTCTTACTTACAACTACAGCTTTCCTTAAGTGCTTCTCACTGGCACTTTTAATTTTTTTTAGATCACCTTACAAACAGAAGGTCCCACTAAAAAGATCTGTCTATTTTATAATCTAATTTTTCAACTATACATAATAATGTATTAAAATCTCTACATTTTTAATATTTTTGTACTAAATATTTTTGAACAAGTCTGGCAGGGTTAAAACCCGACTAAGGGCCGGTTTTACAAGAGAGATTTATACTAGGTATAGTTATACTGGGTATAAAGTTATACCAAAATTTATACCTAGAATGAAATTAGTTGGTGTTACGATGCTTTTTTACACCGGTATAGCAATTCTTGGAGTAAGAATTGCTATACCGGTGTAAAAAATCATCGTAAAACCCACCAGTTTTAAACTATGTATAAATTGTGGTATAACTTTATACCCAGAATAACTATACCTAGTATAAATCTCTCTTGTAAAACCGGCCCTAAATCGTCTGGCAAGGTTAAAACCTGACTAAATCGTCTGGCTTATTTTTGACACAACTCTTTGAACGTTAAACTACAATAGAAAATTTACTCTAAAATATTTTTGTCAAAAATATCAATATTTTCGAAAATTTAGAGGTTGACTTATTCCAGTCAGGTCTGCAATTCCTTGTTGGGGTTATGGAATGTCAAAAAGCCGTGAATTGTACAACTTTTAACATTCTATAAATGAAGTTTAACATTTCCTGTGAAATATATAGAATGTTTTTCTATTTAGGATTCACTTCTAGGTTATGAATAATACAAGAATTGTTTCTGTAAATAATGAAGCAATAATTATAAATACATTATGTACTTAATCTAATTATATTAGTCTTACCTGTAAATAATAAAGAAACAACATTATTATTATTATTATTCACAAGGTTGTCTTATGATTATGGTACATTCCAAAGTTTGGTTTTAACTACCACGTTTTCTCTTAATTAGTTCTTTATTGAAATGTGGATTTAATCTAGTCTACTCTCTTTCCTCATATACAGAGTGGTCCGTAAGTAATGGTCCAAAGTGAAATGGAAAATTCTTCGCCTAAAAATATTACAATCTGACGCATTTTCTTTTAATTAAATATTGATGATAAGAAAGATACAGGGTGGCATAGTTGAAATGCCAAAAATGTTTCTTCGCAGTAAATTGAAAGATCTTTGACATAAAAACGTAAACATTTGAAGATAGGGGTCTTAGGGCCTGGGAAATTATAATATGTTATCCATTTCGATGTATTTTCTAAAGGGCGCCACAAAAGCTATGTTGTTGGTGTAACTGTGCGATTAACTTATAATAATTCAATATGATTAAGTATGTTTCCTTACATATATGTATAATATATCCTTGCAATTCAATAGGGCAATGTCAGTTGGTCTACATATTTTGTTTCCTTGCTTGGAAGGCCGTCCTGTTTACGACTTACACACGTGTTGAAACAGACATTGAAAAATATTCGATGTCCGGTTATAAATATTGACATTTGCATACTTAATCATCAATTCTTAGCGGATTGGATTGTAGAATTAAAAGGGGGGCATATGTTGAATAGACATGATTAAAAATTTATAACTAAATAATGGGAAAAATATCAATATGCATTTTATAAAATTTATTTTCTGTTATTTATTTATTCAATGTACTTGAAGTTGTTGTTGGCATTGCTGCCGAATATTTTTTTCTGGGAAGTGGGGAAAAATTTTAACACTGTAATTTCCAACATAATCGTCAATTTCTTGGTATTGGCAAAAATGTTTTTTCCGCAAATCGCTAGGAAATTTTGACATTCCTGTC
>CAJUYI010000893.1:0-23438 GCA_910591695.1 Galerucella pusilla | reverse complement strand
CCAGGAATGTTAAGCTTTTCCTACCCGGTAAACAATGTACTATTACAAAACATTCACAATTTCAAAAAACAATGTTTCTGGACACTAAGTGAAAATTATTAGATTTTAGCAGCTTTTAACTGTAAAGAATGTGATAAGCTACAGAAACTCTTGAAAAATTACAAATATTCCAGTCATTGAAAGAATTTGTATGTTCTCTTTTTATTGTGATTGGAATTATGTTTAATGTGTTTCAATTGATTTAATTATGACGAAGTTATTATGCAATTAAAATTTCCCAACGAATGGCAAATTAAAAATTTTCTTTGATTATCAAGAATTGCAAACATTTGTATTTTTACTTGATGTTCACCTTCAGCTTAAATAATATGTTCCCTCTTTGTCTAACAAGAGAAAGTATAAAAATCGATGTTCCTACAGACAACCTTCAGTCTTGTTTGGAACCTTGAAATCCGTTTCCTCCCTTCCTCCTGTCGCGTAGCGTAATAAAAAATGGGGTATCTTGCTTCTATACAATTACGCACACTGGCAACGTTGCCAAAGGCAAGCATTTTTCTTTAATTCAACTATAATTCACCAAAAACATTTTAAACAATCAGATGTTTCATTTTAGGCCAGACGATAGGGGTAACAACTACAAGTAATTAGCAATACGGCTGATTTATTTTTATAAGTTCCTTAAAGTATGTAGATTGAAATAAAAAAAAGTTACCAGTCTATCGATTTCCCAAATTAGAAAAAAAAATCACAAAACTTTTTTTTCGAAATATCACCGTGTAGGGGGAGTGTTTTGCAACAAAAAAGGTTTCTTGCGTTTCTTTCGTCCGAGCAATGGTTTGTCCGGAAAAAATTCGGTAAACTAAGTATGTGTTCCGCATCCGCAGGACTATTTTCTGAAGCGCGGCGGAGTACATTATAAACTATTGTACAGTTATAATGTAGATATAAATATGTAATTGTAATAGTGCGTTTTGAAGAGGAAAGTGTCAGCTTTAAGATGGCATTTTTTTGCCATAGCACATAATCATTTTTAGCAAATTACTCATATATAATATAAATTATATTATATTCTTTTTTTTTTTCAATTTAGGTGCATCGATTTCTGTGATCATTAGCACCAGAATTTGAAGAACTAATCTAATCGTTTTCGATTACAATACTTATATTTTATTGAAGAGGTTGATTTTAAGTATTTTAATACATTTTGAATTTTGTTGGCGTTCGTGAAATTGTCTGCGAGAATATCAGATATGTTAAAAATCTGCCGCATATTTCCGTATCCTGGACATTCACATATTATATGCGACACTGTGGTTAATTCCCCACAATGAAGACTTATCGGGAGGTCTTGTCCTTCTAAGAGAAACACGTGCGTTAATGCTGTATGCCCGAATCTTAATCTGTGAATCTTCACTCTGTCAGCCCTGGGCAGTGCTTCTGGAGGTCGCCAAGGCCCACCAGAGGGTTTTATTGACTTTGGGCTGTTGTTCACTAGATTCCATTCTTGATGCCACATTCTTTTCAATAGAGATTCCTTTATATTGCCCTTTTATGTCATCTGCCCTCAAAACTGTAACGTCGACTGTCTTTTTCTCAGCAGCATCACGAGCTGCTGTATCCGTGTTTTTATTGTCTTTTATTCCGACATGACTTGGTGCCCAAATAAATTTAACATATTTACCAATATTATGGAGGTGATGTATGGAAAATAATATTATCTTGACTAGTGGATCATCTGAAAATGGGTTTGAAATTGATTCAAGGACACTGAGAGAGTCACAGACGATCATGGTTTCTTGATTTTGTCTTGCCATACTGCAAAACTGGAGTGCCTGCCAAATAGCATAAAGTTCAGCTGTAAATATGGATGCGTAAGGTGACAGGGACCAAAAGAACGTTTGATTACCAACGGATATAGCACTGCCTGTACCGGTTGATGTTTTAGATCCGTCTGTGTATAAAATTGATGACCTTGGAAACTCGTGAGAGATTTCCAAAATGCGCTGTCGGTACACTAATGGGGCAGTGCAATTCTTAGGAAAGACAGTCAGATCTAAGCATATAGAAATTTTTGGCAGCTGCCATGGAGGAACTTCGAAGTTATTCAATGAGAAAATAGTCAAGTTATGCAAATCCAGATGTGGCAGAGTTTAACGTGCTCTGATTCCCACTGGTCTTGTAATAGTTGGTCTACCAGCATATCCGCCGTGTTCTTCTAACAAAATCGAAAGATTTCGATGGTTGGGTTGTGCTCGTATTCTGGAGATGTAATTTCCTAGTAATTTCTTATCAACATTATCAAAAACCAAGACCCTCAATAAATAATATATTATATAATAAGGTGGCATTGAAACAATTTTTCGAAGGATGGAAACTGTTATTTAGGAGGTCTGTTCCATAGATAAAATTTACGGATACTTAATTTTTCCTAAATGGAAATATGGCAATTGTCATTATTTTGTCAATTTTAGGAATCTTGAATTCACAAGAGAATATATATTAAATACTGTTACTTTGATAGAACTGGAATAATTTAAATGGGGTTTGCGTAGAAATGTTAGGGAAACTTTTAAGATCAAGAATATATAATTACAAAATTAATTAATTTACATACATTTTTGGATTCAATGATTTTTTGTATTATAAGCGAAAATAGCAATTTTTATAGATTCGGGTAGGAATCTTCTTTATTTTTTCAAAATAAACTTCGATACTCTTGTAATATAAAGGTAAATATTCAACGAACAAAATGTATATAGTGAAAAGGTATAAAAGATGATTAATATATAATTTGAAGATAAAATTTTTTGCATACCTTTTTCCAATAAAATATGTAAAAATTATATCACCTTTTATTTATTATTTGGGAAATCGATAGTCTGATAAACTTTTTTATATTAATCTGCATACTTTAGGGTACTAATCAGCCCTATTGCTAATGACTTGTACTTTTGGTCTAAAATGACCCATATCGACTGGCCTATTTCAGGCTATTTCGACATTACTTCTAGGTAACCAGCAATTTATCTGAAAATTGTTCATCCACATGACGTGTAGAATTATAATTAATAGGTGGAAAGGACCTCGCAATTTTTAAGTGCAAATCCGGCCCCTTTTAAAATTAATGAAATTTTGGTTGGGTTTGATATAATATAAAAAACATGTAGGTACTGTGTTCTATAAAATCTTTGATTTGTCATAACTTTTGAGATCACCCTATATAACCTAAAATATATTAAAAAAGTGTATCATCTTCTTATTTACCAAACTTTTGTAATTAAATAGTTTAGGTCACCACTTTGCTTATTTTTTATACTCTTCTCTCTTCGACGTACCTTGGGGTGTGTAACAATGTCCTTTATACTTTGAGAGGTCAAAATTTACCTTATTTGTCGTTTTCGGTAGTTCTGTCCATGAGAACTTTTGTTCGCCATGTCAAGACGTACAAGATACAAATTTCATTCGTTTTGACCGGGACCGGACCTTTTTCGGGTACATGTCATTTCTAATTAATTCTGTAGTTGCCTTTCCAAATCGCGACATTTAGATTCCGTGCTAATAGCCTAAGGACATTGATAATTTTATAACAGATTTCGAAATTTTTTGCTAATTATTATCTATAGAAAAAAATCAGAGCAAAACTAGTGCAATTGTCGGAAGAACAATTGGAAGATTTAAATGAAGATGCAGACTTATTAGTTTCTATAACTGATGAAGATGTATTTCCACTACGCATGCTTTTAATAATTTTTTCTACGCCCATATCTGTAAACGTCAAAAATCGCACTGTCAACATTCCTTGTAAATGACATTTAACAATAACATGCACGCAATGATATCTCATAACATACACGTGCGCTTTGAGAAGAAAACTTAAAATTCTTGGTTTAATTAAATTACAATCAAATTTTTATTCAGGTACTACTTTATTTGGTTTATTTACATGCTTTTAATCAATAAAAAAACATAAAAGCTTTTAGCATTAGAGAAATACATTTTAGTTTAAAACAGTGATGCCCCTAAATGTCGGCAACACATTATACAATTTCAAAAAAAGTTTTCTTGATATGGAAATAAGCGTCATCTCATTTATGCTGTCAATATTTGTAACAAAATATAGTATCCGAACATTTTCTCAACTTTACCTACGAATATGTCTTTTAGTAGTAAAAAATATGGAATTATGAACACTCAGAAAAAAAAAAGATGGGCGTAGAAAAAGTATAGTACATTACACGAGTTGTAATCCCATTACGCACTCATGGAATTTATGCACTCGTGCACACACTTTTTCATTTCGTGCGTAATGGGTTACTTACAACTTTTGTTACGTAATATACTATTACGCACTCACGGAATTACGTAAAATGCTTCTTAACACACATGTTATTTAATATACTATGATTATGATGTTCTTTTTCAATATTCAAGTAGCATTTTATTGAATTGACCCATTGACCCGTAATTTTTATAAGCTCTTGTTCTTTTGGTTTGATCTGAAGACACGCCCAACGCTGACTGCGCACCATTATTCTTCTCCCTCTTTCAAGTAGTTTCTCTCATATTAATAAACGACATACTCAAAACCTGGAAATACGTCACAAACGATGACGCACACCAAGAAGGTCATTGTATGAACTATATCAACTGTTGTATAAAGACTATAAAGGATTAGGAAAATGAAATATTTCAAATTTTTTTCTTTAATTTATATTTGTCAAAAGTACGCAAATTTGAGATTCTTCGATACCTTAAAAATTAATATCTTTTAAAATATTAACTTAATCGTGGAAAGTCATAAGACCTTTTTTATTTGTTTTTCAATAAAGAATATAAAAAAAATTGTCCGGTTGGAAAATAATTTCGTCACGGCACGGGGCTGCCCCGTGTCAACAAGCATTAATATATCGTAAAAAAAATTGAAGTGGACTAAGACCCCATTTTTGGCAACATTGGTATTTTCTCTCGACGCCCACATGTTGTCTTCCGGCGCTTATTATCAAATTTTCTATCGCAGTGCGACGTTGAACGGTGGCATTTTCCACTATGTAATAAATGAAGTGTGAATCATCTAGATATTTTTGTTCTGTGTGTATCTTAGGATTACACGGAATTATGCAATTTTATGCCGGTGTTATGAAATGTTTATATACAATATTTTTTTTGTAAACGTGTTATAGAAGTTATATATCTGTATTTGTTATTTGTCTGTGACAAGTGCAACTGTTTGTGAGGCTGAGAATGTTAACTATTTTAATGTAAGTTTGTTAATATTGTTACTTTGCGGAATATAATCGCAATATAAAAAAAATGCAAAACACGTTTTCAATTAAAAAAGCTTTCTTGATATTTTTCATTGAAAAGCAAGTAGGTATAGTGTATTTTCATCATATTGATAGGTAAAGAGCTCATTATAAATTCAAAAACGTGTCTGAAATACTTCAGGGTGATTCAAAGAATTGTAACAGAATTGTAAGCGGTTCTTCATGTAAATAAGTGGTCAGTTATAGTTCATTTACTATAAGTTTGCAATTGGGCGGAGTAGAATTCGATGAGACCTCTGGCGGAGAAAATTGTAACTAACGGCAACGAGTAAAATAATTCGTTTTGCATTGTTTTTGTATTATATTCATGTCAACGTAATTACCGTGAATTCTTACTTTATTTGTTTAATTTTGTGTCAGTGACAAGTTTAAAACTGTGTTTTTCTATTTAACTCAACTCTCATCATTTCTGAGGTAATATTCTTATATAATCAGAGATATTATAGAAGAGGTTATGTTATTCTATTTTTTGTTTTCATTACAGATCAAAGAGAAAATAAGTCGGTATTAAAGATTAAAAATATTACTCAATACAAACCTACCTTCCCTGCAACTTTTGTAGATATAATTGTATCACAAATAAAATAAAAACACGAAATCAGACCTAAAACTAAACAGTTAATTGAACGCTTGTTGTACTTTTCACAAAAATTAACCATACCTATTACTCCAAAAATAAAAATATTAGGAGTCAAAATTTATTTTAACAACACAAAATACTAAAGCACAATCAAATAAAAAGCAAAATTTTTACAAAACACACACTGAAAATAGCTAAAACAGCAAAATAAAACCACTTAAATATCAAAGGACTTTTACGGCAGCTGATTTGTTTTACTCGTTGCCAGGATGACATTGACATTTCAGAGCGCCATCTATCGAATTCTACTTTTCCCAATAACATAACATGGCAGATGTTTTACATCGTTGCCTCGTTGTAATTTTTTTCCAGCTGTTGGCATAAAAATATGTTGATAAGTTGTTTATTGTATAAGATTACACTCAACTCAAAAACAAGAGCAGAAATTATAAAATTTTGATGAGTAAATACATGAATTTCAAGATGTCCAAATTTGAAACCATAAGTTTAAAAGAAAAATGTTATCTTCATCCACATGTTGAATTGCATCGTTATTGCAGTATTAAGTAACAATGTATTTATTAAAAACTTACATCTCTTACAGAAGTAATAGGAATTAGCGGTCCACCGTTATCTCATTATCTCTCAAAATATGATATTAGGAGCTTTATTCGGGTTCATTCAATTACTGTTCTAAGACTGCCTGGAGTCTGCGCAGTCGAAATTGGCTCTTTCGGGTTTTAACAGGATGGTTCTGACACCCGCAGGTTGGTGTTCGGATTTATTTTAGAGCAGTTCTTGGACGGTTCGAAAACCGTCTAAGCCAGTCCCCAGTCTCGAGCTAGGACGATTTTCGGATTATTTTTTACGCAAGCTCAAATCATTTGAAAAAAGGAGAAAGGTGGGAGCTATTTTGAAAATGCGCAGAGGTTTGTTTATTGTGTGTTGTTTATTTTGGATTTTTACTTTTTATTTTTAATATTTAACAAATGGATGCTAATGATTTTATGGAAATATTTGAACATAGTTCATCATCATCAAATGGAGACGATGTTCTTCTGGATGTGATCAATCATCTTATAATACCGGAAGTCTTACATGATCATAATATGAAGAGTTATCATCAATTGTCAATTTAATTGGGTTAGTTCAGTTCTATAGACAATGCGGGATGGTCGGGTTTTTTCAAACTTTGATCAATTTTAAACGGTCCGAGAATAGGTCTTAGGACTTTATAAAGTACGCAACTAGTTCTGCGCAATTCCAGAATGGTTTACGGACTGTCCAGAAACAAAAACCCGAATAAAGCTAGGGATGCTACCATGCATCTCCTTGCAACCACTTTATAAATACTCATGCATTGTGACGCAGTGTTCGATACTCTCTTTTAAATAGTTATGAAAATAACAGATTATAATTTACACAGTAAATAACAAACTATGAAATGCGAATGAAAACGACAAACCGTCACAAGAAATTCTGATAAAATTGTCTGACGTTGACAACATAAGTCTTGCAACTCCGGATACGGCAGCCAATTTTTGGACTGTAACTTGCCCCGTTATATGATTAATTATTCCATTTACAGTTTGGATATTTACATTTTGTTCAGTGACTGCAATTGTTACTACATATGTCAAAATTGCAAACTTATCGTAAATAAACCATAGCAAGTTTCGCTAGATTCTTCCTGTATAGTGAACCGCAAATAGTGAGGACAATAGAACCCTAATACCATCACCATTCAAATATATTTAGAAGTGATAAATTTACCGTGACAGTGCAGTGTAGTTCTGTAAGAATAAGATCCTAGATTATTCAAAGTAATTAATTAATTAATTAGTAAGTTTTCAAAAACTTGCAGATGATGTACTTCTTACAAAGAGGCAAATACAGGAAGTATATTGTGTTGTATATTATATGCCCTGCGAATTTACCTTATCACAATGGAATTAAACAAAAAGTGAACCGATCATACTGCAATTTGATAATGCCAGATTAAAGCAATTTCCACTTAAATTGAGTGGTTGAGAAACAATTGTAGAATTTGGATAGAAGAAAATCTGATTGAATTCCTGTGTAAAACCAATATTGTGTAATAATCATGTAATGTTAGTTGCATATTATTACGCTATTCAAGTACATATTCTCATGTACTCCATTGTTTCCAAAATATAAATGGTGTTACAGATAATTAATTTTTTTATAGCTCGATTGTTTTAGCTCATTTTTTTAAAGTAAGGTTTCACTAAACATAGGTACAGATAATTCAGATCATTTTTTATAGGTTTAAGTTACAAATTTGTTTATTGTACAGTTTATTATTTATTTCCTCAAGTACATAGAGTATTGTAATACAATAATTCTTCAACAATCAAAAAATGTTTATTGGATATTACAGAGTTGTAATCAAAATGGACGAAATATTTTACAATAATTCAATAGTGACTAGGCAGGCACCATTGTAAAATGCGGTGCACTCGAAATTGCCTTTCAGTTTATTTAATCTGTTCTGTTATCGGGACTGCCCTAATAGTTTACCCTGGCGGGGTTAGGTTAGGTTAGGTTAGGTTAGGTTAGGTGTCTTATTATTCCTGAAATAAATGTACAAATACCTTTACCATTTGATTTGTTTTGTCCACGACCACCTAATAATAAGTCAATATTTTACCTCATAACTAAAGGTATATTGTACCCATATTTCAACTGTCGTGAATTATGGTTCATAATACACTGTAGTGTATTATGGTTCATAATTCCCGACTAGAGATGGGGATACAATATAAAATAAACTATTAAATCTGTGTATTTTGTTCAGGAAATTTGTTTCTGACATATATCGTATCTATAAAATATTGTAATTTTTAGTACTGATACTTTTCATAACGATATTTTCTAATATTAAGTATTTTAAAACAATATATTTATAACGGTACGTTGTATTGATACTTTCTACAGTATCGCCCATCTCTATATATGTCAAATTATTTGAAGTAGCTGCCACAACATTTTGAGGTTAGTAATATGCCAAATCGCTACTGACTTTTATTTATTAATAAATAAATTAAGTGTCGTGGACAAAGTATAGTATTCTTCTCGCAATTTATGGCCATAATTCACTTGGGTGACTTGCGCCCCTCGCCTGCGGCTCGTGACGCAAACGTCACCCATCGTGAATTATGGCTATCATAAATTGCTCGTTTAATAATATGCTATTTTCCACTACTAGCTGTGAAGTTGACAATTATTGCTTCTCGCTAACTAAGAAGTTGAATTTCTCTATTAGTGCTTTTAATAATTCTATCTATCATTAACCTAGGTCAATAATGGACTAATTTAAATATTTAGTACCCCTCGCCTGCGGCTCGTGACGCAAACGTCACCCATCGTGAATTATGGCTATCATAAATTGCTCGTTTAATAATAATATACTATTATAATTCCTTAATCTCCTTAATTTTGTGTTCATCTTGTTGTGCTCAATTCGGCTCCTAATCTTTCTTTTCTAGTTTACGAGATACCCTGCAAAACACACCAATTTGGGACACCCTGTACATATTCTTCCAAAAATGCAATGTACATTTATTCCATCCCCCTCGATATCTCCCCACTTCTGTTTTATACTCTAATAATCGGCAGATAGAACGTGGTCACTAGATTTTTAATGAAAAGTATAAAATTATTGTTTATTCATTTGTTTACAACTAATCATTTATCAACAAATCTTACGTTTTATCTCAAATAAATTGGGTTACGCGTGTGTTTTTGCAATATAAAACCAGATAGAATTATAAGTGGTGTTTCACAACCAATCGTTATTGTATACATATAATACGAAGGCAAAAAACGTTAATTTGTTTCGAAACTCGAACCCAGCTCGAAACTATATTCACGTTATCAGACATTGGCCAAATTTTCGCCGGACGTTAATACAAAACAGAGTGTGTTTCTATTGCTACACTAATAAAATTTCTTTGTCGTTCGTTTCCTTGTGTTTGTTATGAGAAGGCCAGCTGGTTACACGTGTTCGAATAAACATTTTTGATATCTAGTATTCTTTACCTGTGCACTCTTACGGGGAGATAACAAATATTGCTGAAAAATATTGTGTGTTTTTAAAAGTAAGTAGTATATTGTTTATCGAACACTAACAGTTGTAATGTGAATTGGAAATGTGTTATACAGATCGCGAGAAGTCTATTCGAGCCATGCGATTTACGCAAGTACGACAAGGAAAATATGAGCAAAACTACTTGAAATAGAGAGAAGAATAATTGTGCGCAGCCATCTGTTGTCAAATGTATTTATTCCCAATTCTTGTCGGCAACAATGTTAAATACCAATAATTGTTAAATCGAAAGAAGTGTATAGATTTTATTTATTGCAGATTGTAATTTGTCCATATATTTTCTTCAACTATATTATTGTTCTTATAGTTATTTACGTCAGGTTATGTTTTAGCGACCAGGGGTCGCGACGCAAAAGATCTGACCTTTACGCGTTACGTTACGCTACGTTATGTTACGTTGCTTCGTTATATGCCTTGCTTGCGTACTTGTGCTCTCTCCTTAGTCTCTCTCTCGTTTACGGAGCAGCGATTCATAATATGCTCCGGCCGGGATTCGTACCCGGGCCGCCCGCGTGGAATGCGAGCATTCTACCACTGAACCACCGATGCTATATTAAAATTCTATGAAAAGCTGGTATTCGCAGTGCTATTGATCTACTTGAATTTGTTCGGATAAATTTTTACTATAATTTCCATAATTTTTTTTGCGCGATTGATCTTTTTTGTTCATTTCGAAGAAATTTAAATTATTTTATTCGGAATTTATTTCAATACGATCGCGCAAAAAATGGTATAAGCATCTCGAACGTTAAGGGTAATTACGTTTGTATGTAGATTCCTCTCGTAAAATTGGACGAAATGATAGGAGGATTAAGGGGTCTAGGACATTTACTTTTCGAAATACAGGGTGTTGAAATTTTGAAAACTTGAATATTTTAATTCGATAACTTTAAAATGGATGGATAAATTGATTTTACATTTGGCAGGTTGTTTTCAAATGTAAAAGGGCATATTTTGAAAGAATTAGTAGTTTCTGCAACTAGTGTGGATATGATGGCCATATCGCACAAAGACGAAGTTTGAGCACGACGCCGTAGGCGGAGTAGATGTTGCCAGTCGGACTCCCTCATGAAGGGTACCGTACCATTATCTATAATAATGAATATTCTGCTAAATATTTCAAACGTCTACCTGTTGTCGTTATTAATATCAAGTAGAATAATTATTTAAAAATGAAATTAACAATAAAAAAAAACTTCTTCACGGGTCTACCGCGGTCTACCGGGTCTACCGCGTGAGAGTCTGGTTTGCTTACTACTCGGCCACCGAGGCATATGCAAATAGTTTATCTATAACGTCAAATGTATTACATAATTTTTGCTTAAAAGGAACTAAAGTTCCTACCGTGTGTCCCGCGACACATTCTACCTTTTTTTTATTCTTATTTGTGTTGATCTCACTTATTTTTCAATAGTCAATAATATTACCAATCCCACTAAATACGGCGTTATCCCGTATTAAAAGTTAAATGCAAAATAAGATGATTATTCCTTAGAAAGTACCAAACATTTTAAACTGGCAACGCTGCTTTCCTATCAGATTGGTACCTGGAACTGAAAACATGCCCAACGCTAACTGCGAACAATTATTTTTCTCTCTCTTTCAACTAGTTTTGCTCATATTTTCCTTGTCGTACTTGTGTAAATCGTATGGCTCGAATAGACTTTTCGCGATCTTTATGTTCGAATTATGTACCATCTATAGTTTTTTTTACAGTTCACTTTACTTTATTTTTATATCATTTTTACTGCTTTTGACGATTCAAATATTTTACTCACTTTCCTATTGAATGTACAATTTTCTTACATACAGGGTGATTTATTATTGTCTCAGTACCTCTGTTATCATCAATGATATAGTTCTTTTCATGGTGAGATGGTATGATGACATGCAATAAAGCCATAAAAGTATCAGCCGTGACAGTGAATTATTACCTGGAAACTCTATAAGACTTTTAGGTCATTTTTATTATAAATACTTTATTTTGTTTCTTTTTTATCATGCACAGTGCGGTTCTGCGCGGTAAATCCGCAGTTTTATGGATTTATCGCATCTCAAGCCTAAGTCAAGTGAGTTTCTCAGATCGTCAGAAGAACTAATACCAAACAAAGTTATGTATAAAAATTGTAGCAGGCTTTAAAGCTAAAATACCGCACACAATTTTCCCAACATGAAACTAATACTCGTACACTGTGTTATTTATAAAATGCGACATAGGGACGCTTGAACAAAACTGTGTAACGCGAGCTGAACAAAAATTTTGAAAAAGAAACTTGAAACATAAAGAATATAATTGATAACAGCGGGGAATCTAACCGAACTTCCAAATTTCCTGTAGTTCAACCCCTGCTAGCTCCGTCCCGGTTGTTAGTATTCGAAACTGTTATAAAAAGTTGTACAACACCATTGTGAATTTTTTGTATTAAGCCAGACCGAATTTAAGAAAGTTGAAGGTGCATTTTTTAGCGACCTTCTTTTTATTATTTTTTATGAACGCTATTTGGTGAAAAAGTTAGCTCGCGTTTAACCATTTTTCTCCATGAATCTCTAGGTATGTATATAACACAGTGTATACTTACATAGATAGCAAGAAAAAATGCTACAATAAGTCATTGCCAATTGTTCGGAAGAATTGATTCAATAAAAACAAAACTTTATACAATAAGTGGGAATGTCTATAGTTCATATAATACCCTTCTTAGCACAGATTATAAAGAGAACAGATACGAAAGCTTGACAGAGAACAGTAAAAAGAGAGAGAGATAGATGGGTGGACATACCCATTTAAATGCCCATCGTCTTATGTCGACTCCGTTCGGGCTGCTTCGCGAAATTTCTCAACAGGGTTGTCAATTTGCATAATATTTCCTTCAATTTATGATCATGGGTCAAATATTTTATAAGCATTATTTTCAAGAGTGATATTATCAAAATTCCCCCTTGCTTAGGTGTATATTGTATTCCCTTTGATAATAAATAAATTAAGAATTATTTGTACTTTGAAATTTGGTTGATTTTTGTAATTATTTTTGTTATCCAAAAATGTATTTATTAATTAATCTCCCAATAGTAATGACTATTTATAACAAATCATAAGAATGTACATATAGGTATTAATCCAAAGAAACTAGATCCGGCACTAGAAATTGTTATTGTCCCCGAGTCAACACTGCAATTTAGTAAGAAATTCAAAAAATATTTTAAACTGGCAACATCGCGGATATACCGAGTTGAAGGTCCAAGATCATTGAAGACGGAGCTAAAAATCGTTTGATGTTTCACCGGGATTCGTATTTGTTCTCTTTATAATCTGTGCTTCTTGGTGTGCGTCATCGTTTGTGACGGGTTTTGGGTATGTCGTTTATTTTATTTGCTATTTTGACATATAGCTAACCTTAAATTCAATAAATAAAATCATCAGGATCGTATTAAGCCAAATTCGAAAATTAATAATTATCATCTTCTTTTTCTAACTGAAAATACTTGAGAACTTTCAAAATGTTGATGTATCTAGTCCTATTTTTGTATTAATTCAATAAATATAATAATAAGATTAATATTCACTGTTCATCAATAATAATTGACCGTAAACAACAAAGTACAGACCTGACGAGAGCTATCAGTTGGACCAATACGAAAGCTACGTCTGCATCCTATTTTGAATGCTGTAATTCCTTTCGATTGATAGGTCGCGCTTGCGCGTAATCTAAACATCAACTAATCAAATTTTTCAAGTCAAAGATTAGGGTTAACGTTTGTAATACATTTAAACGGTTCATGATTGAGATATTTCGATTAGGATTAATTACAAACCTGCCTTTTTTTCTTCCATTTCTTCCAACGTAATGTGTTAGAAGGACATTAACCATCGATGACGCACACCAAGAAGGGTATTATATGAACTCTAGTACTCATTTACATGATTAAATATTCTGTAATAATATTTAAAATGATCATTAGAAAGTAGGATTTATTAAAAATAGATTAAAATAAATCATCCTGTATAAACAAAAATAATGTTCATTTCATCTCTTACTTATACTGTAACCCATTATTGGAATATAGCAAGTGTAATTTTCTTTTGTTCAACTAAGTAATATCAAGCTCAATGGCAAACTTTCTTTTCAATTATTGAAACATCATAAAAGAGATTCGAACGTGTTTAATAATGTTAACACAATCATCGTTAATGTTTTGCACAGTTAATTATTGTTTTTTGTATTTTCTGTAAATGGTCAAAATTATTTTCCTCGGTAATTAAATAGTGAGCACTTAATTCTGTAATGTTTGTTTAACGGCTACGAATTTCAAATTATTCTTACAAGATTAGAATTTTATCGCGTTTCCACAATTTTAATAGATAGAAATTAGATGGTTATAATATGAATTGGTATTCCATGCTTTTAGGATAATGTATGGAAAATAGAAATTGTAATTATCATTGTTAGTTTGCAACTAAATGATACAGGCTGTAACAACAGGATTGATAATGAATTATATCACCTAACTTGGGGTCGAAAATAGGTTGATTGAATCTTATACTTACCAATGTACCAAAATTTATCAAAATGAATATTTAACTAATGTGACGATACGTAATGTGAGGTTGCGTATTAAAATAGATTGAAAAACACTGGTCTAACCAAACATTTTACAAACAAATACTAGGACAAAAAAAAGTTTCCCAAATGAATTTTGTATTCCGGTGGCATTCCATTTTGATTACATTGAATGCAACAACAAAGCTGGGGGTAAAAAAAATGATGAATCCGTTCAAAAATCCATTTTCAATTGTTACTGTTATAGCGATATTAAATTAATTTATTGATGTGTGAAAAATATAAACATAACCTGCTAAAAGTTTAACAGCGTATGCCCAAACATACTATCCTCCAAGAACCAAGAACTCTTTTCACCGTTCTTGAACTGATTCAAAAACAGTTCTTGTTTGTTCGAACCATAGATAACCCATACAGAACTTCGAACAGAATACTTTCAGAGTTTGTGCGAACAGTACTCAGCAGACCCGCATGCGTTGTATAATTCCGATCTGATTCTAGCATTTGTCCGAACAAACCTAATATTAAGCTGAATTCTGTGGATTGTGCCAGATTGTGCGCCCTAGACACCACAGAGTACACCATCTAACAAGAGGCGAAAGAAAGTAGTTTTCGTGATCGCAAATTTGTGTGCACATGCGTGAATTACTTAGTTTATCTGTTAATGTCAAGTCGACACTTCCGTTAATTTCTCTCAGTCTCAGTTCAGATTCAGTTAAAAATGAGCCACTTCTCATTACACTGATGAGATAAATAATAAGATGTTCTCATGTTAATGGTTAAAAAAATATTCTATAGATCCAATTGGGAGGGATGTTCATCTACACTACTATTTTTCTTAGTGTAGTGTTACTTTTCTCAGTGTATCAAGTAGTTTATGTGTCAATGCCTCGACGTATTTCCGCTCCATATCGTGTAAGTCCGACTTCAAAGGAACCGACAAAGCTTTCGTCTCTTGTTAGATGGTGTACTCTGTGCTAGACACCGACAACTCTATTTACCATGCCAACAAAAAGATGGCGTATCTATCTAAGCTTTTTTCATAATATTAAATAGTCCAGTAAATAAAGGATCAAAGCTCCTGAAAAGTCACTGAAGACTTCACTATACAGGGAGCGGACGAATTGTTCCATAACTCGGCAAAAAATTGACATTTTTCGATGATTCAAAGTTCATCACAATGGGAAGACCCGTAGCTATCATTTTATGTGACTTGCAGCCCGTCCGTACTTGACAAAAATATTCAAAAAAGCGGTCAAAGTTTTTTTTCCACAAGATTTTGAGACTCATTAATTTTTTCCTAAAAAAAAATAGTCTTTTATCCTAATTTTTTCAAATAATGGAACCTTAGGAGGTCTTTAATGATCTCAGACATATCTTTTTAATATCTTTCTTGCGTTTTGATAAGAAATTGATTTGTTTATTTACATTTTTCAGCCGTTGTCGGAGTTCTGTACAATCTGTGGAATACGCGCCTTTTAAAAATTAATCATCCCATATATTGCTTTCCAATGCCCATCATTTTGAAGCTTAGAGTGTCTAGTTTTGAAATGTACTTTTCGATTTTTAATAAAATCCAATAATTTTCCAGAAATCAGGGAAATTGAATAAATAAATAAACAAATCAATTTTCTATCAAAACGCAAGAAAGATATTAAAAAAAAATTTCTAAGATCATTCAAGACCTCCAAAGGTTCCAGTATAAAAAAATTAGAATGAAAGACTATTTTTTGAAAAAATATGAACAAATTAATGAAATAGCCTCAAAATTTTGTGGAAAAAATACTTTGACCGCTTTTTTAAATATATTTGTCAAGTACGAACGAACTACAAGTCACATGGAATGATAGTTACGAGTCTTCCCATTGTGATGAACTTTGAATCATCGGAAAATGTCAATTTTTGCCGAGTTATGGAACAATTCGTCCGCCCGCTTACAAATAGACAGCAGAATCCCTACAGGGACAGCAACTGAAATGAGGAGGCTTTTAGGTCTCACGATAACTATCGAATTTTCTAAAAAAATGATAGGCACCACTAGTAGATAATAAGACGATCTTCATTTTTTATCTAAAAAAAATTCTCTAATTCGCATATTTAGCCAGATATTAGCGAGAAACCCGTTTCCCAGGGTTTACGGGGCCATTGTTCCCCCTTCCGAAAACTCAATCGTGTTAAATTTTCTCTCGTTTAAAAACACCTGCCGTGACCTACAAATTGAGCCCAAAGTGAAGTCTTCAGCGACTTTTCAGGAGCTTTCGATATTTTCAGGTGTTCAGTTACTGGACTAAAATATTTTTTCGCAAAAAAACCGGAAGTATCTTTTTTTCTTGTTAATATTTATACTTAATTTTTTTAGATGTCATCTCGAATCCAATCTAAATCATAACTCTCGGTTGTATGGATTATGTTTGCAATGAAATTGTGTTTCTATAAATTGAAATCTCGACATGAAGTATTTTTATTTCACCAATCGAAACGTATATCTCAAATTCTTGATTCCGATCTACTGATTCATCTATGGTCCAATAACTGTACCTTTAAATTAATATGTTCCGTCCGTTCTAGATTAACTACATTAGAATGGTTCGTTTTTTTAGTGATGTAAAATGTCATGTTAACGATCTGATTGATATTCTAAGGTAATTTAACGTGTGGGAGATTTTAGTTGAAAGGCTATTTGAACAATTTGCATGATTTAGTACGTCACATATGGAAATTGTTATTACCTTGCTGATAGATAACGTGTTAATGTTTATTAATTATCAAAATCCGAAATTATTTATACATGAAAGGTGATTATATCAGAAGAAGATTTGAAACAAATTCATTTTCGAATTGGAAACTTCTTCAAGCTGGGTCGAGAAAAAACATTGAACTCGCGTCATCGTCAGGCGTCATGTCAGGTGAAATTTTTGAAAAGGGGTCCCTTTTTGTGTGAAAATTTCCATTTACCATGTTGAAAGAGGCATTTTTTTAACCAAATAGTAGAAGTAAACGTAGTATTATGATTTTTATAAATATGTCACTATGAAAAAAAATACCTTAAAATAATTGGTCTATTGGATAAAATGAATAATGAAGTGTTTTGTCAATTATTTAAAAAAAAAAGAATATAAAGTCAAAATAGCATCGTTAACGCATTTCAAAATTTTAAATAAACCAATTGATGGTTTTAGCTGACGCCATACTGTGGTGGATCGTGTGGATCGTATTGTAGTGCCATCTAGCGGCACTTATCGAAAGTAGGCCTGAGGTAGAAAAATAGGTAACTACTAAGGGCCACGCGCTGGTAACATTGTGACACTTACTTATCTTTCTCCATAATAGAAGTGTGGCAAATAATAAATATTTATGTTTTTAACTTAAAACAAATAAAGTACACAATTGTAAGAAACCTTTTTTTCTAGTATATATGTATAAACTTGATAATTTTAAAATGTACACGAAAACATAGTATTTGAATAGATTTACGAAACAGTTAGTTACTTTATACTTAGTACCTATATGAGATATTTTTCAAATGTTCGTTGTTTAATTGATTGACATAAAAAAGTCACGTTTTGAATTGTAATTGTCAAATATATATTCGAATTTGTCTGAGTGTTTTTATCGACTTTGGAAGCAGCTACTTAATTTAAGATATTCCTTCAATCGGCGATTGATAGAATAAACCATTTGGAGGCCTCGGCGAGATAGCTGCTGAAATTGAAACACACAAGATGAATAACGACGACTACACTATGGCCATGGAGCTATTGAAGATTTCTTTCGATACGTACTGTACTGATTTGGAGCAAACTTTGAAGCAACCGAATCCTGATGTAGCTCGAATGCAAGGTACATTCAAATTATTGACTAGATTGAATGAAGAATTTGAAGAAGAGTCTAACAAACTCATTCATTCGATGCTCAGCGCAAATAAAACTAAAGACGCTATAGCAAAAGTTATGAAAGACTCCCACGAAACAACGATTAGATTTAGTTCTCTCGCTTTCAACGTTGAGCGGCTTATGACAGCTAACCTCGAGAAATCTATTTCTGTTTCTTCAAATAGAACCAAACTTGAACTTCCAAAAATTGATTTCCGTAAATTTGGAGGCGAAATAAAAGATTGGCTACAATTCTGGAGTTTATTCAAGCGGATACACGATGATGATGAGATGGAAAACGATGATAAATTTCAATATTTACTCCAATCTACGGTACCAAATTCCAAAGCACGACAGCTTATCGAGAGTTATCCACCTACAGGTGATAATTATAATAAAGCAATAGATAGTTTGAAGTCCAGATTTGGTAGGAATGACCTACTCATAGAATATTATGTTCGAGAACTTCTAAAGTTGGTTTTAAATAATTTATCCAATAAAACCAATAACTTAACAACACTGTATGATAAAATGGAGTCTCAACTAAGAGCACTAGAAACTCTTGGTGTTACTCCTGATAACTGTGCGGCAATGTTGTACCCCTTATTAGAATCGTGCTTACCAGAAGAAATATTGAGAACATGGCAAAGAAATCCTGAGTTTTCAACAATTGATCTGTTGAAGACACGTTTGGAAAAACTTATGGAATTTCTCAAACGTGAAGTTGAAAATGAAGAGAGGATATCATTGGCTACCAATTTTGAAATGAAAAATCGGAAGAAAGAACCAGAATTGAAGCCTAACATCCCTTCTGCGACTGGATTATTCAATCTGAACCCAAAATGTAGTTTTTGCCGAGAACAGCACCATAGCAACACGTGTCAAGAAGCACTCAAGATGTCACTTGAACAAAGGAAACAGAAACTACTGCAAAATGGATCATGTTATCGATGTTTACGTCAAGGTCATTTAGCACGGAAATGTAATATGTTTTCTAAGTTGAAATGTACCAAATGTGGTGGTAAACATGTTCCGCTGATGTGTTCAATCGAAGACTCTGAAAATTCAACTCCTTCAAAAAATCTATCTCCTAAAATCCCAGAAACAGAATCTTTGGTAGTTACTCAAGTGATAACAGGAATGTCAAATCAAACTTACAACCATGTTTTCCTTCAAACTTTAGCTGTTAACATAATTTATAATAATCAAATCAGAAGAGCAAGAGCTCTACTCGATACTGGCTCTCAAAAATCATACATTTTGAGAAAAACAGCGGTTCATATGCAGATGCAAGTAGTAAGAACTGAAGAGATGGTGCATACCTTGTTTGGCGGATACAATACAGAGACAGTGAATCATGATTGTTTCAAGACCCAGTTACAAAGATTGGATGGAAAATATTCTTGTTCATTAGAAGTCTACGACCAAACTATCATTTGTGGAAATATTGCCAGTATTCATGATGGTTGTTGGTATCAAGAAATAGAGAAACTAGGTATCACCGTATCTGATACGGAAGATGGTCCTATAGAACTTTTGTTGGGAGCTGATGTAATAGGCAGGCTCTACACTGGGTTACGTCACGTTTTGTCATGCGGTCTAGTATTAGTAGAAACAAAATTGGGATGGACATTGATGGGGAAAACACCAGTTGACGCTACCAGAGGTATGCTTGTTACTAGTATGCTTGTTAATGATAAATTGGTGCCAGACTTTTGGAACCTAGAACTTCTTGGTATAAACGATCCAGTCAAAGAACTGACAAGAGCAGAAACTGAGAAAGCGGCAATGGAACATTTCACAGCGACTGTCAAGAAAGATGAAGATTCTAGATATGAAGTCAGACTTCCATGGATAGAGAACCATCCTATTTTACCTACAAATTTTCACGTTGCCAAGAAACGACTAGACTCGTTAATGAATAAATTGAACAAAGATGGTTATCGTGAAGAATATGATAAAGTACTACAGGAATGGCTGAAAGAAGGAATAATAGAAGAAGTAATCGAAGAAGATTACAGATTTCAAGGGCATTACCTTCCCCATCGTCATGTTGTGAAGTTGAATAGTGATACCACAAAATTACGACCCGTGTTCGACGCTTCAGCACGAGAAAATTCCCACAGTCCATCACTGAATCAATGCTTAGAAAAAGGAATGAATTTCATTGAACTAATTCCATCAATCCTTATCCGATTCAGACAATACAAATATGGAGTGATATCAGACATCCGCAAAGCTTTTCTTCAAATTAGTCTAAGCCCCAATGACAGAAACTTTCTCAAGTTCTTATGGTATACTTTTGAAAATGAGATGAAGATATTCAGACACACTCGGGTAGTCTTTGGTCTGACTTGCAGTCCGTTTTTACTAGGTGCAGTCATTCAACATCACCTTGAGACAGTATTAGCTGAAAATTCTGAATTTCCCCAAGAATTTTTAACCATGCTTGGAAACAGTTTCTACGTTGATAATAGCATAATTAGTTTTGACTATCATGAAGAAATAAGAAAATTCAAAGCAAAAGCCCAAAATGCGATGATGGAAGCGAAGATGGATTTGAGATGTTGGGAATTTACAGAGAAAGATAATTTCATGGTTGCAATGAAGTTAACATCAGTTTTAGGATTGAAGTGGAATAAATTTACAGATACATTGGAGATCTCATTAGAAAGTATCCAAAATAACGCTATCACAGAGAAACTAACCAAAAAGATGATCCTTTCTACTGTGAGCAGAATTTTCGATGTAATAGGCTTCATTTCTCCGGCCTTGCTGATTCCGAAAGTCTTGTTACAAAACGCATGTAAATTGAAATTATCATGGAACTCTGAAGTACCTGATGATTTCAAACAAAAAATTTTTGATTGGTTTAATGAAATCAAGTACTTAACAAACGTCAGAATCCCAAGATGGATACGTCCAGAGGTGAAAAAGCAATGTAAGCATGAGAGTTTACATTTGTTTTGTGACGCCAGTCAAGATGCGTATGCAGCTGTGATATTTTTGAGAGTAGAAACTTCCAATACAACAGAGCTTAAGCTAATTCAATCGAAGAATAGAGTAGCACCAATCAAGAAACTTTCAATCCCTCGTTTGGAATTGCTGGCAGCGACTATCGGTTCTAGAATTTTGGCATCGATAAGAAAAGAATTTGAAAATGATATCTTCGTGTATTGTTGGTCTGATTCATCCACAGTTTTGAGCTGGATTAAACGCAATGAGAATTGGAAACCTTTTGTAAGAAATCGAGTTCATGAAATTCTGAAGTTCACCACGCGAGACTCTTGGCACCACGTTCCAGGAGCCATTAATCCAGCGGATTTACCTTCAAGAGGATGTCTACCCAAAAAGTTGTTAGAGTGCAAGTGGTGGAATGGTCCTGAATGGCTATTGGATAAGCTTGAACAATGGCCCTGCCAAACATACGATGTTAACGAGCAAGTTGTTCTAGAAGAAAAATTGAGGAGTGTGACATCTTTTGCAAATTACACTGAAGATCGTTTTCATTGGTTGACAGACTATTTTCGGAAATCTGCATGTTATAAAACCGTTATACGAATAGTAGCATGGATGAAGCGGTTTATCATGAATTTTATAATGAAGAAGACCAAACGATTTGGACCTTTATATCTAGACAAAGAATTGTCAGTAGACGAAATTGAAGAGGCAGTGAAAGTCATCATCAGGAACATTCAGCATGAGTATTTTGATAAAAATCCAGACTCGTTAAAGAATTTCATGCTACACGAAGATGAGTTTGGGATTTTAAGAATAAAGACAAAGATTAGTGAAAGAGAAGACACTAGATCATTCAAATATCCAGCAATTTTGCCAGGAAAACACCCAATCGTCAAGTGTTTAATCAATGAAAGACATCTCAAATTGTTGCATGCTGGAGTTCAAACTGTTTTGGCAAATCTAAGAGAGGAATTTTGGATAGTAGGAGGAAAGAAATCTGTGAGAGCCGTCATTTCGAAATGTGTGATTTGTCAAAAATACCATACCAGGCATCTTGAAGCAGTTCAAGTCCCATTACCAAGAAATAGAGTTAGAGATGCCTCTGTATTTGAAATTGTAGGAGTGGATGCAACTGGTCCTTTGATATCGAAAGATAAAGGAAAAATTTGGATTCTGATATTCACCTGCGCCATATACAGAGCTGTTCATTTCGAAGTAATCACATCATTATCAACAGACTGTTTTTTGCTGGCTTTTCGAAGATTTATTGCGAGAAGAGGACGCCCATCGACTATTTACAGCGATAATGGTACTAACTTTATTGGTGCTGAGAATGCACTTGCTGAACTCAATTGGGAAGAAATTTCAAAAGAAGCTACTGCTGAAAGAATTAAATGGATATTCAATCCTCCAACAGCTGCTTGGTGGGGTGGTTGGTGGGAGAGTCTGATCAAAATATTGAAAAGATTGCTCAGGAAAGTTTTGGGGAAAGCTTCACTCACACTTGAAGAGCTAGGAACTATTATATGCGACTGTGAAGCTGTTGTAAATCAACGGCCTTTAACAAGCTTAACGGAAAATCCCAATGACTGGCAAATTTTAACGCCTGCTATATTCCTACGAGATATAACAGAAGATGGAGTTCCAGATATAGACAGAGTAGAAGCCACCTATTTGAGACGGAGATACCGATATAGGTCTAAAATTAAAGACGAATTAAGAAGGAAATTCCGAAATGAGTATCTGAGTACTCTTATAATGAAAAATCGAAAAAAATCGATACGACAATCGATTCCAAAAGTTGGAGATTTAGGATTCATAGAAATAGAAAATTGCAAGAGATTTGAATGGCCTCTAACACGAATTCAAGAAGTAATTGTTGGAAAAGATGGTGTTATTAGAGTGTTACGTCTTAAAGTTCCGTCAGGTAATCAAATTTTGAGACCAATTCAGAGATTCTACCCATTGGAAATTGCCGAAGATAAAGAAGTCGAAAACATGAAAGAGAAAATT
>CAJUYI010000892.1:84360-112013 GCA_910591695.1 Galerucella pusilla | reverse complement strand
AACTTGGCAATTTAGGTGGACCACTTTGTATACGTGTTTGACGGATTCAAATGATTTATTACTATCAACCAATTTCAAATCGAGTATAGTTTCCAAATACATATCCTTATACAGGGTGTTCGAAATATTCGAAACATATTGAATGAGTATGTCCTGTAATCACATTTTTCAGTGGTCTGTACTCGTAAACATACAAACCCAAATGAATTTCTAGGATGCTTCTCTAGATGCATTGATTAGATTTCATTTCAAGCTAAAAAAAAAAACCTCCCCGATACCATTGTTAACCCCCAGAACGTGCATAAATTATAACTTTGACGGTAAATTTTTGGTAGTAAAATTGTTTGCGGAAAAATGGAAAGAAAATAAGTAGATTCTATTTTTGATACTCTTTCCAATTATAAAGAGCAATTTCAAAAAAATCTATATACAGGGTGTTGTTTTTAGGGAACACGGGTTTTGAAATGTTTTATTAAGCCGGACCTGCATTACCTTTATGGAGATGCTTCAGATAACGTTTCTAGGTAATGGTTATTACGTGTACCAAATTTCAGAATAATATACAGGGTTACTCGGAAGTTGTGAGGTTCGAAAGAAATAGGATACATTTATAAAACACCCTGTATCTCAGTTATAAAGTGCAAAAGACACATTAAATATGGGTTTTTGGAATCACCAAAGTGATCCCCATTTACAGTTAAAGTAAGGCCCTCTCCCGATGAAATACCCAGTATCATACAATAAAAACAGGACATAAAGAGCACTTCACGGCAGTTGGAAAGGTCACTTCACCTGAAAGCCTCCTTTTCATTCCATAGAGTCGACTTTGCTAACATATCATCATGAAACCGGTACTGTTAAATGACAAAAAGTATTAAAAGTATAACAGACAGCTGAACCAAAATTTATCGGAAAAACAAATTTCGATAATCTTCATAAGCAAGCTTTTGAGGTGAGCAGTTTTCGGGAAATAAATTTAAAAAAATCTTCTACATTTCTTAGTTATTAGTTCTGACGTAAGAGTATTTTCACTTTCTATCAAGAAACCCTGTATAAATCTCGTTTCAGTATTCATCAACCGTCTATTTTTGTCAAGTGAAGCTGGTGAAACGAATCTCATCCCTCGATACAAGTATAACGATATTGTTATGCCTCGGAGGTAATTTTCAAGCTGAATCTCAATAAAAATGATCGCACAGGAAATTTCAGATGCAGGTGTAATCCTGCAATAAAAGATATAAAACATATCAGTCCTTTATTGTTATATGCTTCGTCGAAATTGTGTAAACTCCGCTGAAGTTTTCAGATTATCTTTATTGTTATAGGGTTCCTCTTGGGTATCACATACACAACACCACATTCACCAGTTGAAACACAAAAAAGCATTCTCATGTCAAAATAATATGCAATTTTTCAGTTATTCAAGTGAGCATTTTCATTAATTGATTGATGAGCGTGCCTTTATCCTCAGAAATCATTTTAAAACCTGATCTTTTCCCATATACCAGTCCTTCCAATACTGTTATCATGATCTGTTCCGTTTTTATTTGTTTATTTGTTTATTCCAGATGCTCCAAAGAAAGCCTACCTGATGATCGATAACCGTATTCTCGATCCAGGAAATCTTTTTATCCTTGTAAAAGAAAATTCAGATCTCACAGTATCGTGTGTGGTAGACGAAGGGAACCCCAAACCACAACTTTCCTGGGAACTAACATTGGGTTCTTCAGCTCTACTCGAGATCCCTGAAGTACCACTCGAAGTGCTCAATTTGACTGAAACTGTTCGCGATCAAAAATTTGGAGCTAGGACGGATGCCAGACTTGGAAGGGTTTTGAGAGGACATCATAATGCTACGCTGACATGTTTCGTTCGTCACATCGCATTGGACAAACCTTTGAATGCATCAGTCCTCCTAGATGTAGAATGTAAGTAGTATACTGGATATTGATTTAGAATTTAACATCTCGTATAATATTTCTTTATTTGAGTGAAGCCAATAATTTTTCCAAAACAAGAAGTGAATTCAAACTATTACCCCAGTTCAGTTTGTATAGGACTTGTTAGACTAATCTAGATAAAGTGAACTTCATTCCATACCCTATAATTTGGATTATTTGGTCCATCATCGGGCTTAGTGGCTGACATTTGCTTATTATATCGATAAGTACTTATGGTTTAGTCCTAACGGATTTATCTGTCCCTAACTTATCTTCGTTACCCGCAACTAAACCAATAGTTATCAGTTCTAGTGCTTTACACTCTATGGAAGGAATTATGGGATAACCTTTTCAAAATTAACGGGTGTAAATGATGTTTTAATCGACGCTGGGGAAAACAGTATTATCCCAAGTAACATATTTCATTTGCCAATCAAATAATGCTAGATCGAAGCATATAATTCAGAAAAAATGATAAAGTTTAGCATATTCTGAGCATTATTTTATAGAATAGTTTCAGCCTTCCTTAAAAGACGTCTTATCTTGTTTAAGACTAAATATTGCAACCAAGTAGCAATGGTTACTAGTAAGTCATGAAAAGTAGCCAAAAAATAGATATTGACTTCAAAAAATGCCAATAAAATGAATAGTCGAATTGTAATTTAGTGTGGTCATGAAATGCCTTTAAGTGCTTTAATTAGTGCCATTTATAAGCAATACTATAAAGTTTTGTATTGGAATTAATTTGGATTTTGAATGGGAATTGATTCCAAAAAAACCCACAGTATTGCTAAATCTCAATTCAGTTGAAAGGTTTCATGATATTTCAGAAATCATTATAGATCATGGAGAAAAATATTGAAATGAAAATGAATGAAAAATTACAAAGCTCACGGAAATTTGGACGAACATGTGCATATTACAGGCGTGTACATAAAAGTAGTAGCGTAGCTAAAAGTTATAACGAAATAACTATAGACACAGAAGATCACCTTCCTGGTTCTTGGACCACGTCTCTTGTCGTGGGACTCTTTCTTAACAGGCTTATATCACTACGTCTTGGTGGAAAATTTGTTGTTGCTGTTGTTCCCATCCCATGTTTCAAGAACAACAAACAAAATTTTATCTTCACTTTCCAAGGTCTCAATAACTTTGGAGGTGCTCATTTATTATTGGGAAATAATTATAAAATATGACCTATAAAACAATCTATTACTCAAAACATAACCTCACAATAATCTTCTTTTTCTTCAACTTTATAATTTTGAAAGCTTTCACAAAGCAATACAAACAGCTATCTAGCTTTTAATTCCATAAAGCTTCGTATTGGCATAGAAAAATGCTTATTAAATACAATAAAGACATGGCCGAACCGTTTGCTCACGATAATGAGCTGATGTCATTCAACCAATGGTGAATAAGTGATGTAAAAAAAAACCTGCCTACAATCTATGTCAGTAAACGTCAACTTTACAAATGAGTCATAATCATAGTCTTATAAATACCAGAGACAAAATATTTCATTGATAAAATGCTTTTTAAAGCGATCTATTATTGTTTTAAAAAAAGCTATAAGTGCAAGAAAAAAAGAATAGTCCTTGTCGGGCGCGTGCTCAAAATGACAACAGTGTAATTGGGCTGTTGATTTTCATCACCAGTGGGGTACGGTTCAAAATCTACCATCAATAATTAAATATATTACGTTTTTTATTGGATCATGATTGCAGGATGTAATAAGGCAAGGAAAGTGAGAAATGTTTTATTGTCATTAAAAATTTACAAAAACTGTATAGACAAATCGATAAACAAGTTAAAACGTGGAAAAATAACAAAATAAAAAGGTAGAACGTGTCGCGGGACACACGGTAGGAACTTTAGTTCCTTTTTAGCAAAAGTTATGTAATACATCTGACGTTATAGATAAACAATTTACATATTCTTTGGTGGTAGAGTAGTAAGCACACCAGACTCTCACGCGGTAAACCCGGGTTCGATTCCCCGCGAGGAATTTTTTTTTATTGTTAATTTTATTTTTAAATAATCATTTTGCTTGATATTAATAACGACAACAGGTAGACGTTTGAAATATTTAGCAGAATATTCATTATTATAGATAATGGTACGGTACCTACCCTCCATGAGGGAGTCCGACTGGCAACATCTACTTATAACAGCATCGTAAATTTAAAAAAGGAAACCGTATCATTATACAAATTGGACATTCGTTCACCACAAAATTAGTGGAAACATAAAATTGAATTGTTAAATTTTTAATTTGAAGTTATATTACAGTTTGTAGAAATTTTAATTTTCTAGATTTTTTCCTACGTGGGTCGTAGAAAAAATATGCTGCTCGACTCGTGTGGATTGTCCATATCGCACTTGAACGATTGAGCACTCCGCCTACGGCGTCGTGCTCCATCTTCGTCCTCGTGCGATATGGCCATCATATCCACACTAGTTGCACAAACTACAATTTCTTTCAAAATATGCCCTTTTACATTTAAAAACTACCTGCCAAATGTCAAATCAATTTATCCATCCATTTTAAAGTTATCGAATTAAAACATTCAAGTTTTCAAAATTTCAACACCCTGTATTTCGAAAAGTAGCTAGACCCCCTTAATCGCACAAAAAAAATTATGGAAATAATAGTAAAAATGTATCCGAACAAATTCAAGTAGATCACTAGCACTGCGAATACCAGCTTTGCATACAACTTCAATATAGCATCGGTGGTTCAGTGGTTAGAATGCTCGCATTGCACGCGGGCGGCCCGGGTTCGAATCCGGGTAGGAGCATATTTATTATTATGAATCGCTGCTTCGTAAACGAGAGAGAGACTAAGGAGGCACAAGCACGCAAAAGCAAGGCACATAACGAAGCAATGTAACATAACGTAGCGTAACGTAACGCGTAACGGTCAGATCTTTTGCGTCGCGACCCCTGGTCGCTCAAACATAACCTGGCGTAAAGAACTAAAGTTCCAAAAATGTTTTTTCTACACCCGCATAAATATTATCCATCTTTTCTACACCCATATGTATATTACCCATTTCCTGCACAGTTTAAAGAATGGAAATGTAGGCCTTATCGGTTAACCGAACGTATATTATGATTTCATATACATCCTGGAATGTACTTATATGAAATCCACCAATCAGTATTCGCGTTTAGTACTCGTCACTCATCTTTTTTTCAATTTAAAGAAACGTCAAAATAACTTGTCAAAAAAGTCTCTCTCAGAAGCACTGGATTAAGAATATTTGTCCACGACCAACTAATAATAAGTCAATATTTTACCTCCTAACTAAAGGTATATGGTACCCATATATCAACTGTCGTGAATTATGGTTCATAATACACTGTAGTGTATTATGGTTCAGAATTCACGACTAGAGATGGGGGTACAATATGAAATAAACTATTAAATCTGTGTATTTTGTTCAGGAAATTTGTTTCTGACATATATCGTATCTATAATATATTGTAATTTTTAGTATTGATACTTTTCATACCGATATTTTCTAATATTATGTATTTTAAAACAATATATTTATAACGGTACGTTGTATTGATACTTTCTACAGTATCGCCCATCTCTATATATTATGTCAAATTATTTGAAGTAGATGCCACAACATTTTGAGGTTAGTAATATGCCAAAAATCACTACTGACTTTTATTTATTAATAAATAAATTAAGTGTCGTGGACAAAGTATAGTATTCTACTCGCAATTTATGGCCATAATTCACTTGGGTGACTTGCGCCCCTCGCCTGCGGCTCGTGACGCAAACGTCACCCATCGTGAATTATGGCTATCATAAATTGCTCGTTCAATAATATACTATTATTCACAAAAATGAACAAATAAAATAGTCCGTATAAATTGATAACAAATACTAAAAATAGAATAGAATGGGTAATTGAGGAGCTACCGATGGACATGTCCTTATAATAGATCTCGGTGGTTGAGTGGTAAACATGCCAGACTTTTACGCGGTAGACCTAGGTTCAATTCCCCATGAAACAACTTTTTTTTTATTAATGATTTTATTTTTAAATAATTATTCTGCTTGATATTGATAACAAGAACAGGTAGACGCTTGAAATATTTCGTATTTTGCATATTTATTGTAGATAAAGGTACGATACCTACCCTTCGTGCGGGAGTCCGACTGGCAACATCTACTTATAACAGCTTCGCATATTAAAAAAGGGAAACCGTAACATTGTACAAATTGTACATTTAAGAACTGTACGTTTATCACAAAAAAATTAGTGAAGACATAAAATTGAATTGGTACGATTATAAATAAAATTGTTGAACATTTTCATTTACAAAAATAAACTTGAATAAAACAATTCGTATAAATTAATAACAAATACTAAAAACAGAATAAAATGGGTATTTAAGGGACTATCGTTGGACATCAGCTCTTACAAAACTATTCAATACTTCTGACGTTGAACTAGTTCAAACCCCAATGGTTGAGTGGTAAACATACCAGACTCTCGCGCGGTAGACCCGGGATCGATTCCCCGTGAAGACGTTTTTTTTTTTAATTGTTAATTTTATTTTTAAATAATAATTCTGCTTGATATTGATAACGACAACAGGTAGACGCTTGAGATATTTAGCAGAATATTCATATTATAGACAAAGGTACGGTACCCTTCGTGCGGGAGTCCGACTGGCAACATCTACTTATAACAAAAAATTAGTGAAGACATAAAATTGAATTGGTACGATTATGAATAAAATGGTTGGAAATTTTTAATTTCAACTTACTTATATTTATTTTACAGTTTATTCAATTGTTTATTTTCTAGATTTTTTCCTAAATGGGTCGTAGAAAAAATATGCTGTTCGACTCGTGTGGATTGTCCATATCGCACTTGAACGATTGAGCACTCTGCCTACGGCGTCGTGCTCAAACTTCGTCCTCGTGCGATATGGCCATCATATCCACACTAGTTGCACAAACTACTATTCTGCACAGTTTACAAAATGGAAATGTAGGCCATCAGTTAACTAAACGGATATGATTTCATATACATCCTAGAACGTATATGAAATCCACCAATCAGCATTCGAGTTTAGTATCCGTCATTCATCTTTTTTCAATTTAAAATAAACGTCAAAATAACTTGTCAAAGTTTCTCATAGAAGCGCACTGGATCAAGAATATTCATTTACAAAGATAAACTTGAAAAAAATAATCCGTACAAATTACCAACAAATAATACTTAAAACAGAATAAAATGGGTATTTGAGGAGACCTCAGATTTTATAAAATTATGTAATAGGTACATCTGACGTTATAGATAAACAATTTTCATATCTCTCAGTGGTTGAGTAGTAGGCAATCCAGACTCTCACGCCGTAGACCCGGGTTCGATTCCCGTGAAAAAGTTTTTTTTTAATTGTTACTTTTATTTCAAAAAATAATTATTCTGCTTGATAATAATAACAACAACAGGTAGACGTTTGAAATATTTAGCAGAATATTCATTATTATAGATAGTGGTACGGAACCTTTCATGAGGGAGTCCGACTGGCAACATCTACTTAGAACAGCATCGTATATTTAAACAGCATCGTATATTTAAAAAATGAAACCGTAGCCCTATACAAATTTCAAGAACTGTACGTTTACCACAAAATTAGTGGAAACATAAAATTGAATTGTAAAATTTTTAATTTGAAGTTAGGTATATTACAGTTTATAGAAATTTTTATTTTCTAGATTTTTTCTTAAGTGGATCGTAGAAAAAATATGCTGCTCGACTCGTGTGGATTGTCTGTATCGCACTTGAACGATTGAGCACTCCGCCTACGGCGTCGTGCTCAAACTTCGTCCTCGTGCGACATGGCCATCATATCCACACTAGTTGCACATACTACAATTTCTTTCAAAATATGCCCTTTTACATTTAAAAACATCCTGCCCAAACTACAATTTCTTTCAAAATATGCCCTTTTACATTTAAAAACAACCTGCCAAATGACAAATTAATTTATCCATCCATTTTAAAGTTATCGAATTAAAACATTCAAGCTTTCAAAATTTCAACACCCTGTATTTCGAAAAGTAAATGTGCTAGACCCCTTAATCGCGCAAAACAAATTATGGAAATAATAGTAAAAATTTATCCGAACAAATTCAAGTAGATCACTAGCACTGCGAATACCAGCTTTGCATAGAATTTCAATATAGCATCGGTGGTTCAGTGGTTAGGATGCTTGCATTGTACGCGGGCGGCCCGGGTTCAAATCCGGCTGGGAGCATTTTATTATTATGAATCGCTGCTTCGTAAACGAGAGAGAGAGACTAAGGAGGCACAAGCACGCAAGGCACATAACGAAAAAATGTAACATAACGTTTCGTAACGTAACGCGTAACGGTCAGATCTTTCGCGTCGCGACCCCCGGTCGCTCAAACATAACCTGGCATAAAGAACTAAAGTTCCAAAAGAGTGATATGGGTATATAAATGAATAATGAATTGAAATACTTATATGTATTTATTTATCCAGTTTTGAAATAATACCTAGTACAAGGTACTCTAAACCATATACCAACATTGGTAGTCACAGCTACTTGTTTGGTGACTACTGGTGCTTAAGAAAATTGAATTCATTTCATTAGATATCAGGTTAATCATTCACATTTGGATTGAATAGTTCAAACTTCGCAACTTTTAAACGATATTAACAATATAAATATTCTTACTTTAATATAAATATGAACAAATGAAAAATATATAAAAAGCACACAAAACATGAAAATTTGATAACTTATGATGTACTAGTAGACTGTCCTGTCCGAATGTTAGACTGCCCGCTATTCGTTTGGGTGTCATATTTGATTTCAACAATAATACAAATACTATGTGGTTTTCACAATGAGTCTTACATTTTTCAGATAATGTATTTTGTATACTAATTTGGTAGTGGTTTATTTAATTAACACCAAGAGACACCAAAACCCTTCTTCTACACCTCTGATATTTACAAACACTTATACCACGCCACGCCACTAAAAAGATAACCTCACCTACCTATGAAAAGTTAAATTTGGGTTTAAATGTTCCACTTTCTTACAGACAACACAAGAATTTACCATGGTTGGCCAAACAAAGTAAAATTTCCTCAATAAGTACTAGAAAACACCTTATAATAGTAAAGTAAGCTCTAAAAGAGCTATATAACTTCGGCAACATAGCAAAACTACGCGTATACTATAAATAAGCAATAAAGTACTAAAACATATGGGGTGTTGCCAAAGCGCTGTTTTGTACTTATTGTTCGTTTTTAATTTAGGAATATTTGCAAAGTTTAGTGATTATTTAGTAATGTAAGGATCAATCAATTCAAAATTAAATGGTCTATGGAAGTTTTTATTCAATATATGCATTATAAAAGAAGTGTTGTCCAGTTTTTTAAATATACCTAAATTTTTTCGAAATACTTTCTCGAAATTATGGAGATCTGTCAACGACGCAATCTGGAAGGAGAGAGATAAAATTGAAAGATAGAATGATGATTGATCACCTCAAAATATAAACAATGTGGTCTCCTTTATATTATAAGTCTATGGTCATAATTAGGTTGTTGCAAAAGGCGACTTCCTTCGCATTTTCTTATACAGCTAATGAGTGACAAGACTCATTCCTGTCTGTTTTATGTTCTAAGGTTTAGTCTAAGGTCAGTGTGGCCAACGAAAAGTGTTTTTCTCTGACAAGAATGACAGTTAAGGTCCACAATTCAAAACATAAGATTTTTGCATGTTTTTTATCATTGCGAACATCTATATTGCTTTATTAAAATAATGAATATCCCCCCGAAGCGTATATCTTTAAATTTAAAATGACTTTTTAGTTGAATACTCAACATATCGGTGGCCAATAATTCTTGGAACTCTTGGCATGCAATGATAACAAACATGCAAAAATCTTATGTTTTGAATTGTAGACCTTAACTGTCATTCTTGTCAGAAAAAACAACTTTTTGTTGGCCACACTGACCTTAGACTGATTCCATGGACTGAACTCCTCTATTGATATTAATTGATGACGTTCCCAAATTTGGAAACTTTAATTCTTTGATCCTTCCCCAGGGGGGGTTTAGTTTTTGGTTGGATATATCATCGAGCAGCTTTCGAAAAGAGATCGCTTCCAACTTTTTTGAAGTATGACATATCTTATTTATTTCAAAATAAGAACGTAATGTCAAAAATGGAATAAAAAATATTCAGGGGTTTTGTTGAGGGTGCAATATTTTTGTGTTTTAAAAAGCGGTGTATTTTAGTGCTTCAAAAAAAATATTTTCAGCAAAATGGTAATTTGTCCGTCAAAAGATTTGATGGAAGAAAACGACAAAAACACCAATATGGATATTATGGATAGTGCAAAATTGAAGGCGACTTTGGAAAGTACAAGTAGCGACAATTATTCCACGCCAGCATACAAAATGTTCATGAAGCCTTTATCACTAGAAGATATCCAAGAACAGCCAGAGTTGTACGTGAAACTAGAAAAGTCAAGCTCATTGAAAATGCATCCTGACCATGAAAAATGTCCTGGAGAGTTAAGCATCCCACCAAATGAAGGATCAACTGTGATTGAAAGTCAGTGTGCTCAATCAAATTGTGGAAAGTTACAGGAAAAAGCAATTAATAACGATAATGCTATTTCCATGGAAAATCATACAAGTGAGACTATTTCAAATAAAATTGAGAGTAGACAAGGATTCACTTTAATTCCTTCAGAATTGAACGGTGAAAAACAGTACAGCGCCTCTAGGTTATTAAAGCGCAGCACTGTACCCAGTGATTTTTTATTCGAAAAACAATCCAAAAATTTCATTTCTGACCAACTAAAATACACTAAATCGTTCTTCAACAACCCGCGTGTGCAAGAAGAACTGTTTCACGAAAATCTAAAAGCTCAGTTATTAATGAATAAATATTTTAACGCGAGAGAAACGATCGTGGCACCTGTTTTAAACAACGAAATCGAAGCCAAAGCTTTGTCACTTATCAGAAACGTATCAAACATCCTGAAACAGTATAGTAGTAATTTGGATTCCAATGAAAAATTATATACTTCACCCGAATATATGAAAACCAACCCACGAAGTTACAGGAGCGCAAAAAAAAGTAGCACCGACATAAACTGGGATCACATCAGAAGTAAGAGTTGCCGTAGCCGGGCCGCTACTGATTTCAGTATCCTCAGCTCTTCCGACAGTTATCAGTTTTTGGATACTAAATTCATTCATAGCGGTAATAAAATTTTATATAAAAACGATAGTGAGAACTTGGAAAAAGACGTTTCGGCTGAAGAGTTCTCCACAATGTTCTCTCCTGTCATACCAGAACGATATTTGAACCTTAGAAATCTTTACAGTTACAGTTGTTTGAAAAATAACTCAAAATACGCGAGCGGTTTCCATATTGATGTGAACGAGCCTGATACTGAAATTAACGATGATGATTACAAAATGTGGTTGAAGCGTAACAACTGGAAACGGTATTCCGATGTGACTGTAGCGGACTCTGTGTCGATCTGCTCGGAAGAAATCATCAATAAATCTTTTTCTCGGCATATGTTGGATATTTCCAGTTACGGTGTATCTGAACTAGGTGATAAAAATCCATCCGGTGGAGATGATGTGGATCACAGTCACTATTACGAATTGATTATCTACGAACATATTGTGATATTCAGTTTTATAAATTTATTCACTCATTACATTTTCGTGAAGAGGTCGAAAACATTCAGTTGGACTGAGAGGTTTTATCAATTTTTATTCTTGATTCTCTGTGTTTATACGTATGTGGTGATAGATGGTTCAGGTATCACAAATATTGTGGCTAATGTTAAACTTGGTAATAAATTCAAGTAGTTCATGGAATATGAAATTTTATTTCTAGTGGAGAATAATTTCCGTATTTAAGAAAAACCGGTGTAAGTATAGGACCATTCTCCAAATTGCTATTTGATTAACTGTAAAGGGCAACTCAAAAATATTTGTATGAGCTTATTAGATCATCCCCTGGCATATAGGCAATAGGCCATTCTAGAATAACGTCGGATATATTATGCTGGAGGGCACACATTTCATTGAGTTTCCATTATTCACAGGTAAATAACAGATAATATGTAGTTAACTTTAACAAGAGTATTCGAAGGTATAGTTCATGTAATAGCATTCTTGGTGTGCGTTATCGTTTTTGACGTATATCCAAGTTTTGGGTATGTCGTTTATTTTATTTGCCATTGTGACATATAGGTGGCTCACCTTAAATTTGATGAATGAAATCATAAGGATCGTATCCAGCCAAACGTACATATACAAAAGGAAAAAAGAACATAGGTATTGACATCTAACTATGATCATTATAGATAAATATATTTGTGCTCTTGATTAACTTTATGATTATGTCAAGGACCTGTATGTTGTTAGTACCAAAAAGGAATGACATGCTGATTTAGAATTCAATCCCAAGTTTTCTTCTGTTTGGCTGTTATAATGAGCTCCGAATTTCATGCAATTCAAAACCATATGGTCCAGATTTTATCACACTCTTCACATATATCAGATGTTATAACTTTAATTTTGTTGAGATGAGTGGGGTGAGGTGCATATCGGAATCGCATATTTATTAAAGAGACCGACTGTCTTCGAATGTGAGGAGTGTTCCCCAACCAACATTTTTTTTTGGAATGTGTTATCAAGATATTCTCTTACTGGCCCAAATTAGTAAAGGGATGCTGCTATATGATGTGAATGGAGCTCAAAAAATTTTGACAGTGAACATGTTGCAGCCTTGAACTTCAAAATATTATTGATTTTCTAGAAGTCCAATTTTTTCATTGTGTCAGAAAGGGTCCAGAATTTATTGGATACTTAATTATTCTTCGGAATGAAACGAATGGAAGTAACAGATAACAAACAGAATAATGGATACACCACAAAAAACATATGAAACATATTCAAACATTCTTTTGATCTCAACTTTCGTATCGTCTTTCAGGTCGCTTGCCCACTTATCCCGCCTGTTTGGCCTTAGACTTCTAGGCCTTTCTTGGCAGGATGTTGGTTATGGATAAGAATTTTCTTATTCATTCGTCATTCTGGTGCTCGAAAAGTGCTACTCATTTTTCATATTCTAGTTGTTATATTAGTTGGGTTAGGTTAGGATTTGGCGTCCTTATTCAACGTATCGGCATAATTTAAATATTGCTAGTATGTTCCGAGTCGACTTTTAGGGTTGTTAACTCAGCTACCCACATGAATTGACTGTAAGTTTGTCGGTTCAGTGGATATCGATCCCAAACAGCACTGTATGTATTGAATACGTACATATTAGGTCTTATACGTACATTACCTAAAATGTACGTATTTAGTACGTACATTGTGATTCATAAACGGTACGTACTTTTGGGCACTATCACGTACTCAATATGTATCGGCAGTACATATTTTCTGATACGTATTATGTATGTATCTAATACTTATCGAATAGATGGTTAAAGGTTGCATGGACGCATGCTCAGCGGGCAAAACAACATGTAGTTACTGCGCATTTTTGCAGCCCTGTGATGGGTAGAAGTAGGTATATTATCTATAGGGTAGAACGCTAGGACTTTGAACGAACAATTCCAATATGGTAACCAGATGTAGAGGGTATCTGTCGCGTTCGCGCTTTTTTTAGTTTGGAGTGCAATAAAAAGAAATATTTGGCGGTTTTTTTCTCAATACTCCACCCATTTCACCCACGATCACACAGACCACTTGTGCCAGCCACTTTTGTTGTTTATACACCAAGACCAGGATAAATAGTTGGTGAGTTATTGACTATTTTCTATTACTTTATTCAATTTATATTTATTAAAGTAACAGTTAAACTAGTTTGAAGTAATATTAGGTACTTATTTTAATACTAGTTTCATTATAGTTTGTAGTCTTGGGATCTTGTAAGCAGTATTTTTTACAACCTGTTTATTTGCTGTTTATAAAGATAAGTATACCCACCTATTATTTATTAGTACATTAATCTACTAGTGAGATGTCTTATAAAGTTAGTAAACATTATAAAAAAGCAGCTAAAGAACTTCAGAGATTTGTTAGTAATAATCGAAAACAGTTGGTTGAAGATTTAAATCTGCCTTTTTGTCGTAATTTTTCTGTATTGTCCAATAATTTTAATAATGTCACAGAGACTTATTCACTTAAACGTATTTATTTTAGCTATTTCTCACTATCTTTTCAAGGTGCTGCTGTGAAATCTGGAAAATGCAGAGAAAATAAGGAGACGGAGCAAGAAATTGCTAGGTGGTTAAGAAGGGCACCGGCCAGGGCAAAAAGGTTCAATGTACCAAATAGTAAATAGAAAATAGTAAAAATTTGTATATTATTTCTAAATAAATTAATTTTCAAGCTGTTTTTGAAGTTTTAAATTTTAATCTAATCTAGTTTGGGCACATTCTAATGTGTACTCTAATTTATAAGACTATACAGTACAATTAAGTGTCAAGGAAATTTTTTCGAATTCCTGCTACGACAGCAACATTTTGACGGATAAACTCAAATTACAACAATATCGGCGTTGCTTTAAAGGAACTCAAGAAAAGCTCCTTGAAACTCAATTGTGAGCTGTCAGCTCTGTACATGTCTGGATGATACATGCCAAGTACGTACTACTGGTGCGTACTAAATACGTACTACCGGTACGTACCAAGTAGGTACTACTGGTACCAAGTACGTACATTTTATTGGAAAATGTACGTATTTAATACGTACCATGTACGTACTTTGTACAGGAAAGTACGTACATAATACGTACCTTACATCTCATGAGTACGTATTGAATATGTATTATGTACGTATGTACTTGTGCTGTCTGGGATTAGGTATTGAAGTTTTCTTTATTGAAAAAAATGCGCTTCAACTATTACTGTGGAAGTAACCTTAAACTCAAAACACTTAAAGAAGTTTGTGATATTTTCGTGGAAAATGACACGTCTATGGAAAGCCGTGTTCTTCTAAAAAGGCGGATTGATGCTACAGCTCTATACCAATCCGAAATGGAATACCCTCAAAGGAACAAAACGGAGAAATTCTGATAAACTCTCCAAATAAATGCAATAATAGAATTGATATAGTTGAAAGTATCTGAATCAATTTAAATTTGGAACCTTCCAAATATGTGCGTTGGGGGGATGCCAGTAATAGAGTAAGATCCCAGAGCGATAAGACACAACTTATTTTCACATAAATGAAACCTCATGTTCTCAGTAGTGTCATATGTGCTCTGAATACCTGCGCGCTTGTGGAGCTTGCCGAGTGACACCTGGGCAGGTACCAGGTGTGAAAGGTAACTAAAATTAATGGTTATTTAACTTAAATTTTTATAGCTGACTTTTATATATATTTTGGAGAGTATTATTATAAAGTTATACTATAAGTGTCAGACACTTTTCATGGGCCAGAAATTTTTTCAGACGCTTTAAAGCTCGACAAGAAATGAATGAACTTAACTTATTTTTACATGTCTGACTTTTGAATATGTTGTCAAGACAATTGTTACAAAGTTATATTTAATTAGTCAGACAAAATTGATTGACCAAACACCCCCTAAACAGCAAAATTATTCAGCCGTGAGTATGAGCGCGAAAGCATTATGCGGATAAATTATTAGACAATTTTTTTTCTCAACTTTCAACACTGATTTTCTTAATATTAATGCAGCTTCATTAATAATGTCCTGATACTTTATGTTTTCTGATAACTCCTCATCAATGACAGAAATATGTCTCGGAGCAAGTACCTTTTTATTTTGACACATCATAAACTTAATCTCTTTCGAAAATATTTTGGTTATTTTACTCTCTAAGTTTTGAGTAGTGAAATTGCCCATAATATTTTTACAGTTATCTATTTCGTCGTTGAATAATTCTAAGTAGTATCTGTGGAGATAGGTGAGAAAATAACATCGACCTTTTTCTATGACATTTTGCTGAATGAAATTGCAAATTTCATCAAAAACAACTTGATGGTGTTGACGAAGATCATGCCAAGAAGTTCCAACAGTATTCTTCGTTGACGATATTTTATAAAAATATTCCAATTGACCTTTTTGGTGATAATATATTGTCTGACTCTAAACCATTACATCTTGCACTATCTCAATTAATTCCACGGAGTCTTCTTCATTTAATTTTTTTTAAATTATATTTATTGCACGCATGCAATGGGAGTCTTTTCAATTTATGATTTTTAGTTTTTTTTTCACAAAATATACACTTTTCATTTTCGTCATTATTTATATTACTTTCAAATGGGATTTGATTGGTGGACCAATGAAAATCACTTTCACCTGCCACACAAGAATCTTCAGAATTACAGGACACCGGTTCAACTGATTCAAATTCAATACTTTCATTGAAATTTAGCTCAGATATTACAATAGGTTCAGGAATAGCACTAGCTGAAATTGAGTTTGATACTAAATCTGAATCGGGAACAGTAGAATTATTTTGTTCATTTGAGGTAGATGCTGTAGATGGATCACTATTAGTGGGTACTTGTATTACTAGGTAAACTTGATGTCGATGCAACAAATGGTTTGTCAACAATGCTCGGTAAATTTTTGTTTTTACTATTTTTTGTTTTTTCTGGAATCGCGGAATAATATTTTTTGGACAGAGCAGTAAAATGTTTATAACATTCTCGATGATAACCATTATCATACAAATCTTCAGGTAAAACTACGTCTTTGAATTTTAGGTTATGTGTCACTCGATGTTGTAAAACGATTTTACACTTTTTAAATATTTTCTCGGTAAATAATATTAATTTATCATAAGATTTTTCACAAAATGTACACTTTAATTTTGCTGATTCTGCTTCTTCCATGATTTTCACGTTATCAAGTGATGTAATCACTCACAAATTACACGACGTAAACAACAAAAACATGTGGTCTCACAGATCCGAACTATACTGCATACCATTAGGTTGCACCACCGAATATATATTGAACAATATCACCGAATAGATATCTATTCGGTGACAATACACAGAAGAATTACACGAATGAAAGAAGGGGAACTGAGTTAGTAAGACCGTCTCACTCGCTCCGAAACGCACCTATAATGCTTTCGCGCTCATACTCACGACTGAATAATTTTGCTGTTTAGGGGGTGTTTGGTCAATCAATTTTGTCTGACTTATTAAATATAACTTCGTAACAATTGTCTTAACAACATATTCAAAAGTCAGACATGTAGAAATAAGTTAAGTTCATTTATTTCTTGTAGATCTTTAAAGCGTCTGACAAAAGTTCTGGCCCATGAAAAGTGTCTGACACTTATGGTATAACTTTGTAATAATACTCTCCAAAATATATATAAAAATCAGCTATGAAAATTTAAGTTGAATAACTATTAATTTTAGTTACCTTTCACACCTGGTACCTGCCCAGGTGTCACTCGGCAAGCTCCACAAGCGCGCAGGTATTCTGAGCACATAAGACACTACTAAGAACATGAGGTTTCATTTATGTGAAAATAAGTTGTGTCTTATCGCTCTGGGATCTTGGACTATAACGATATCTCATATTATGCTTTTGCGTATAATTAAATGACGTGCTCGATATTTTTTTTGGAGTAGGTACCCTTCTCGCAAGATATAATAGTCTAAGATCCGGCTGCAGGATTAGTGCGCTCATCTGTTTTTTGCTCAAAACCAAATTTTCAATTGTATTTATAATTAAAAGAATATATATTTACCAGGTTGTCTATAAAAATTTGGCCGCCGGTATTTTTAATTAAATTATTTTTAATTTATTTTTGGGAAAAACTTTCTTTCACTAGTTTTTTGAATAAGATTACGTCTACATCAGGGTGATTTATATAAAGAATTTCAAAAATCAAGGTTGTCTTGCTCACCTGGCCGCACCTCTTCGCAGCCAGGTGTAAACAGGTATGATTTCGATACACTTATACCACAGTATAAGAACGAACCAGTAGTATACTCTAATAAATATCATTCATAAATTGTTAAAGCTTTTGATGACCTTGAACGGATCGCTTCACGATTCATTTTACCATAGGCGTAGGTGGCATAAGTTTTAAAATGACTTGAACGTGGTAAATATATTTTTTTAAATATTGTAGAACAGTACACTGATGAGTGAATGAAACAATAGTCTAATACCAAATATTTATTGGTTTTTCAATATTACAATTTTCATTTTGTTATGATTTTTAAAATTTTTATTGACAAATTTTATAAGTCGTACCCTGAAGAAAAGTTTAATTGAATATTTTATTGGAAAATCAACACAAGGATGTACAAACTTTGTTGTTTGACTAATATTTATGAGTGATTCAACAATATTATCTTCCGTAGCAACTTTCTAAAAAGTCATTTGGAATAATGTTTCTAATAATGAGATGTATTGTACAAAATTCTCATGCGGTATATTCAAGTTTACGAAAGTATCCTTATTCGTATTTTCATAAGCTCTAAGGCAACAGTATAAAGACGAATCGTCTAAATTCTGATACGCTTGTGAATACGTATGAATTTCCGAACATTTTTTAATTGAATAACCACAAAAGTAGGGCAAAAAATTCTTCTCCAATAAATCATTTGTCTGAAAGTCTTTGGGCATTGCAGTATTTGATGAAAAACATTAAATAACCACAAAATTGGAATTGGAATAGCCTTTTTTTAAAGAAGTTTTCTTTCATGATGTTGCATAATCATGTCTGGTTCAAAATGAGCACCACATAAACGATGACTACTATTGTATAGAGTTTATAGTTTTGGCATCAAGTCAGGCCTATCGGATGCTTCGAGCCAAACTTTAGCTTTGAAACAAAAACAAAAAATTTAATCAATGCATGAAACTAAGGCTCATAAATTTAATATGAAGATCAAGTAATAAAGTATTATACTAACAGTTTCTAACCTTTCTGAATCCTTTGGAAAAAGGTATAATTTTACATCACAATTATAATATATATTGTTACATCCAAGAACTACACACACAATACCCGTTTTCTTCTTTTCAATGGTATCCATTGCGAAAAAATGCTTATAAACTATGAAAATAATACCGAAAACCCGTAAAAAGTCAAGCTGTAATAAATAATTCGATTCGCAAATTCACAGCACTGGCCGCTGGATGAGATACTCATCCGAACGACGTTGTAGGTCACAGAGAGCTCGGCAGTGTAACGTCACGAGAAAACATACTGGTTCGTTCCTATACTGTGGTATAAGCAAAGTCTATAATAATATATTCCAATAAGTCCGACCACTCTCTCGACGACGCGAAAATCCCCCTCCTGCCGACACCCACCGTCTCACCGGCAAAACCCACATCTGATGTGGGATTTATTTATTTTTCAGTTCTGTTTGACTTACACGGTGGTGTAGCAGAGCGTTGTATCGGGTGCGCCAAAGAAAGTGATCTTGAATTTTAATTTGTGCGAACGTTATCTGCTGTGTTTTTGATTGAAAAAGGACAAAAATAATGACTACGTATTCAAGGACGTAACGAAAAGCCTGAGGTTTATTTATGGTTGGAGGCTGACTATTTCGTCTACTATAAAATTATGGGAAGTGTGAAGGAAAGGAAAGGATACAAATTTCTTTTGACTCGCAATCTGAACCAAGACTGCCTAGAGAACTATTTTGGTCAAATAAGGAATGCCTGTGGTAACGCTAAAAATCCCACTCCAATACAATTCAGCGGAGCATTTGAGAAATTATTTGCTCTCAGATATTGTGACGAGAAGGAGGGCTCCAATTGTGTAGAGGACGCCAACGAAATTCTACAGGCAATAACGCCAGATTTATTGAAAAAGGGAGGATCATTGTTTACGACGGCCAAGGAAAAAAATGGTCAGCCAATATTGGACATAAAGAGGAAAGACTATCAGGAATTGTCCACAGAAGAAGGAAATGTTTATGTGGGTGGATATTTTTTGCAAAAGTGTTTTTTTAAACACAAATGCGATATTTGCCTGAACTTTTGCAATAAGAAAGGTTGTGACCAATCCACATCATTCTACGAAAAAAAAGTCTATGAAGGTAGTAAGCAGGGACGATTTGGAGAATTGACAGTTCCTCCAAAAATTTTCAGTGAATATCTGATTTCTTTAGAAAATATATTCACTGAAAATTTCAATGATTTATGTGTGCAGGAATATGTAGGAATAGGAATGAACTTGAAGACCAAGTTGTCTACTATCGCATTTTCGCATCCTTGCCCAAACTTCTCATGGGAATACCTGCTGTTCTTATATACAAGGGTGCGAATCTATTATACACTGAAATTGGCAAATTCCTCACTAAGAACCTTTAGAAAGAATAAAGAACATCCTAAATTGGAAATCTTGAGAGATTTATAACTATTCAAGTATTTATTAATTTTTAAGAATGTACATACTTAATACTTATTTGTTTGTTAATATTTCATTATTTTTATTTATTTATTCAATACAACGCTACAGAGTATCTACACTCCAAATGGACTTGACCTAAATAATTGTTCATTTGTATTCGTTTTGTCCCAAGTAGATGTTAAACTGTGTTATTTCTTTTATAATGATTATATCAACACAAATGTTCATTCGCTGATCATTCTGTATTAGTTATTAAGTATTATCAGATATACGCTCAGATATACGTTATTGAAGTCTATGTTTAAAATTTTTTTCATTCCATTCCTCGGTTAAAACCAAATTTCTAAAAAGTTACTTAGCAATAATATAATTTATATAAATTGCCAATATTTTTTGAAACAAGAATAAAGTCAACATATTTTCTAATTGCACCCGGTAAATTCCTTCACAAATGAATTCACCGTCCGTCACCTCGTAGGTATACTACCAAATGACTAGCAAAAACATGTATCGAAATCATACCTGTTTACACCTGGCTGCGAAAAGGTGCGCCGTGATGTAGACGTAATTTTATTCAAATGACAAGTGAACGAAAGTTTTTCCCAAAAATAAATTAAAAATAATTCAATTAAAAATACTGGTGGCCAAATTTTGATGGGCGAACCGGTAAATATATATTCTTCTAATTATAAATACAATTAAAAATTTGGTTTTGAGCAAAAAACAGATGAGTGCACTAACCCTGCAGCCGGATCTCGTGCTATAACTTGGATTTATATTTGGATAAATATTTTGAAAACATTGTATATTTCAAAAATAAATTTATGATTCAAGAGAAAGGCAATGCTCTCTATCAACATACAGTCAAGAAACCCTGCAGTCTGACTCAATCTCGAACACACTGTGCAGATAGAATGTAAAATTAATTTACATTTTAAAATGAAGCAACTTTTATTACAAAAATGTGAAATAAACAAATATTATGAAATACAGAATATGGATGAATGTAACAATAAAAGTTATGAATCCACTATAAGAAATTTGTAATCTGCCTTTGTTTATCAAAAACTTATTATTTCTCAAATTTACACGGTAAATTTGCTCTGTTCGTAACCCCCTAGGTATGCACTTATTTTGTGTCGTTTTAAATTCATTCAACTTAATACTATTATGATAATTTCGATAATCAAAGTATTTTTCTGTATTGTACGACTTATTTAAATAGAAAGATATTATTCCGATGTAAAGATGATAAGAACATTTCATCGTTTTTGTATCTAGCAAATTATCTGAAGAAATTCGAAAAGTCATACAATTTGCTTGGATTGAAGATATCAACCAATCATCAAAACGGTGGTAGAAAGTTTTAATCACTTCATTATTCCTGAAACAAATAATTTCATATAAATTCCACGCAGGATTAAGCTAATTTCTTCAGTGGAGAGAATGTGAAGTTTTTTGGACGCTTCATAATATGCCTATTAGATTGGAAAAGGATGATTTGGACCAGTATATATTCATTCAAAAAGGGGCAAAAAAAATTGCGATAAAAACGAATTTTGAGTAGTCGAAATCCTATGAATACACCTTTTATTTTTCCAAGAAATATGATAATGATACCGAATAATGGACGAAACATTTTTTACTGAAAAAAGACCATCTGATAACGTATGATTTGCCTTTGTCGAATATAGGATGTCCTACAAGTTCTAACTATATTTCAATTTAATGAACCAAAAAATTATAGACAACACTTATACACGTACCGGGTGGTCCAATAAGCCGATCTCTCGGCTATATATCAGAAACTATTCATGTTATAACTTTAGGAGAAAAAATTTCTCAGGAAAAGTGGACAAGAGAAATTGCTGGAAATTACTTTCAAAATTCTAGGTTAACCGCTAGAGGGCGTAACCTGTAAAGAAACATTTGAAAACCAGATTCTTGTGGAATATGCCCAATTATACCCAGTGTTTAATGAATAAACTGAAAAAAGGCCTAAATTTCGCACAAATTTGTTCAATTACTTTTTATTCTATTTTTCCAAATAAAGGTTGGGGGAAAGTGTTTGTTGATAAATACCTATAACTTTTGTTTGAATCAACCGATTTTAACGAAATTAGTGTCAATAGAAAGAGTGTAGATGAATTAATTACATCTACTATAAAAAATGGCTTTTAGTTTTAATTGTCATAGGTAGAGGGTACTTTCGAATGAAAAAAATTAAAATTTGTTTTCTCAAAAAATGTTCAATGGAAACACCTAATTATTGTAGATTATAATGGAACTGGATTAAATTCTCAACAAAACGGCGCAAACCGCATGTTGATAGCTTTTGTCGAACTCGAGATATAAATAAAAACGCATAAACATAAGTGAGTATAGTATTGACACCCTGTATATTATAACTTGAAATTGAATATGGGAAAGAAAGATCATACAGATATCTTGGTCATTAAAACTTGATGTACAATTAAATATTCAAATTGTTTTTCATCGTTTTCCACACAAATATGTAATCTAGCACGCTTTGACATATCTGTTGCACAAATTTCAGCTGTTGATATACTATTTATAGCATTTCTAATGCGCTGTTGCATGTCGTCCCGCGTGGTTGGTGAGTTTGATACGCTAAATCCTCTAATCTTCCCCACAGATAAAAGTCCAGACATGTTAAGTCTGGAGATCTAGCTGGCCCTGAAAATATACTTACCCTTCCAGTCCATCCATGTTTGTAAGGAAATCCACACTATACGTCAACTATACCCCACCAAACATTAGGACTCCATCTACCTTGAAGCTGCACTTTCTTCACCTAGTGCGGATTTTTTTCAAACCAATAATGCTTATTATGCAGATTAACACCACCCACACTATTAAGCGTAGCCTCGTCTGCCCACAAAATTTTTGACTTGATATGTGGTTGTCCTGGCAGATTTAACAATTGCAGTGAACTGAGATTGAAGCAGCATTTAATTGGACATTAAGTCCTAATGATCGAGATTCATGTATGATCTTTTTTCTACATATTTAATTTTAAGTTATAATACAGAGTGAGTCGATACTATACTTACTTATGTTTATGCGTTTTTATTTATATCTTGACTTCGACAATAGATATCAACATGCGGTTTGCGCCATTTTGTTGAGAATTCAATCCAGTTCCATTATAATTCACAATAATTAGGTGTTCCCATGGAATATTTTTCAAGAATACAATTTTTAATTTTTTTCATTATTTCATAGTAGATGTAATTAGTTCATCTACACTCTTTCTATTGACACTAATTTCGTTAAAATCGGTTTATCAAACCAAAGTTATAGGTATTTATTCACAAAGACTTTCCCACTTTCCCACACCCTTTATTTGGAAAAATAGAATAAAAAGTAATTGAACAAATTTGTGCGAAATTTAGGCCTTTTTCAGTTTACTTATTTAACACTGGGTATAATTGGGCATATTTCACAAGAAACTGGTTTTAAAATTTTTCTGTACAGGCTACGCCCCCTAGCGGTTAACTTAGAAACTTTTCCTTAGGAATGTTTTCACCCAAAGTTATAACATGAATAGTTTCTGATATATAGCCGATAGATAGGCTTATTGGACCACCCGGTACATAGGGAGTGGACAATATATCATTCCAAAATATACACGGTTCAAGGAAATTATTGTCATCCATCATACCCCCCAACTGGGGTGCAGAGTTGATTGAACGTTACTTACCTTTGTGCAACTGTACTCACAAAAAATTACAAGAGGTTGGGGTTGAAAATCTTAATCACTCTTTCGAATGCTGCTCCTGGACCGCTTAATATATTGCATTGAAGTTGATTATGGGCTACGGATCACAAAAGGTAATAAAATTCGTCAGGAGGCGAATACGTTTTGCACTTTTATGTTTTTGAAAGGGGTCAACACAGTCTTGAACACATTTTTTGTAACGGAAAATAGAACTCCCCCGAAATACACCATTTGTTGTTAAACTTTTTTGTTTCCTAGGATTTTCAGTCTATATGCTGATTGGCTACTCAAAGGGAGTCATGCTGGAGAATGGACTCAATCTAGATTCAAAAGACCACAACAGATCTGCAAAGCTCGCAGTGGAATGGAGTAGCTCCCTTATCAAATCTAATCTAATCTATGAAACATTATCAGCCCGGGATCCAAGTGGGTGTCCTCAAGGAGGAGTCCTGTCTCCTCTAATATGGAACCTTGTAATGGACAGACTGATGAGACTTATAAAGGAGCACCATACTATCTTAGGATATGCGGAAGATCTAGTCATCATATCACAAGGCTGATTCAATACTACGGTCAGAGAGCGCATGCAACAGGCACTGAACATAGTAACAAAATGGACGGAAGAGGTGGGTTCAACTATAAGTCCCACCAAATCAAACATAGTACCCTATACCAAAAGAAGGGACCTGGTGGGATTGGGACCACTATTCCTTCAAGGTACGGAGATTCCAATGGTTATGGTTGTTAAATGTCTCGGGTGATTATTGACTCGAGATAAGCATGGACCAAACAAATGGAAAAAGTAGCAACAAGATCGGAAACCACATCAATAATGGCAAGAAGAACTTGTGGGAAAATATGGGGGTTGAGTCCGCGAATGATGCACTGGATATACAGTGTAGTGGTTAAGCCCATAATAACATATGCGTCTTTGGTCTGGTGGACAAAGACGACACAAAATAGCGTAATGATGAGACTGAGCAAGGTGCAAAGACTTGCTTGTCTTAGTATTGCAGGGTGCATGAGAAGCACGCCAACGGCAGCACTAGAAGCCTTATTTGGCCTTCCTCCATTACTCCTCGTGATAATGGGGAAAGCAAGGATAGGGCTATCTAGGCAGCAAAATAACCTGAGAAACAAAATAGTTAGATCAGGACACATATCCAATGGAAGACATCATTTTATATAATGAAACAGACTATATGCTCCTAGGCAGCTTTAAACAGCCGCAAGGTAACATCCGGACTGGTAGAAGAATGCCAGAAAGAACTGAATGAACTAGCAGACCACATTAAATTAAGATTGGTGTGGGTGCCGGGACATAACGGTATTTCTGGAAATGAACAAGCTGATCAACTCGCGAGAAGAGGTTCAGCAACAGCATATGTTGAACCAGAACCAGCTCTTGGGACCACAAAGAAGGTAGTCCGGGGACAAATACAAAAATGGGTACAAAGTCAACATAAACATCAGTGGAGGACCACTCCAAAGCAGGTACACAGTAAAACCTTCATAGGTGACACATGTGTGAAACGGGCCGAAGAACTACTGAATATCAGTAGGAATGAGTTATTTAACGGGTCATACCCCAGTAAAAGATTACCTGCATAAAATAGGGTTATATAACGGGGACCTCAAGTTGCAGACTTTGTGTCATGGAGACCGTAACCCATATCTTATCTGACTGTGAGGCACTGGACTCGAGGAGACAAACAATCTTCGGAGAAGCCAATGTGCCACCCGAAGTATATGGCACACATCCAATGGACTTATATCGTCTACTAGAAGGTACGGGGATAACTGGATGGGTGGAATAAATGTGGGAGTAGAGTACAATAAGCCAACAGGCTGCAGTGTTCCCGGCATCAGAACGGCTCCCAAACACACAAAAATCTAATCTAACAAAACTTATCAGTAAAAACTACATCCTTTTATTACTTCTGGGAAACCTGACTTAATGGAACTTCCGATGTATCCATATATTACGTGAGCTCATTGTGGTGAACCAATCGATATTAGACCGACCTATTTTTAAAACGAATGCAACACATACATCACATCTCGTTAATTTAATATCAAACAGTTTTTCAAACTACACAAATACTCTAAGCTACTGAATGCACAATTTCAAATAGGACATTTTTAGATTCAGTGAATTACCTCGTTTTACTATTTCTACTGAAACGTTTCGACAGGCGGATAGTATTTTCTCCCGGGTTTTGAAGGCTTGAATTGGAATCGGTATCGTTGAAACTGGAAGCACGCCGTCTATTTACCTCACGAGAATCAACATGTTCCATTAGAAGTTTATCCTGCGTCCTACTATTATCAGGAGTGTGACGCAGAGGAACTTGCTTTGCTCCTGCAGTTTCGGGATGATCAGAATCTTTGGTGATTTTTATTATAGAATTTTGCCGGCTAGATCTTCGTTGTTGATTGTTGGAATTATTGGTAGATGGAAAAACTTCCACAGTGAAGTTTTCTCTTAAAATTTCCCCTTCTTCTGTTCCTTGCCGAATACTATTGGTTTTTGAATTATTTTCAAAATAATTCGTAATCGAACCTTTTGGGTTTTCCTCATGATTTTTAATAAACTTCGACGGAGACTGCTCGCTTGTTTTACGTGTTGGTTGACGACTTTTCAATATATCTTTTAATTTCATCACCGATATATCATCCTCATTTTCGGATTGTTTTCTTCTTGAGTAAGTCGGTGCTTCTACCACAGTTTCGTTCTCTTCTATAATCCTGGTGAGCTCGTCCGCTTTCAATGGTTTTGAAGTATGTACGAAAAGGTTCCCATTCGATGTTTGGTTATTTGTACTGCTAGTTTTATCTTTTTTGCAAAATTGAAAAAATTTCAGGAATTTAAATTTTCCTTGTTTTTGTGGCTGCAAATCAATGATTGTAATAGGCTCGGAAGCAACACAAATGCATTTTCTTTGAACTGAACTTTGCTTTAATAATGTAACATTGCACTGCCCATTTTCGTCAAGACCATTCGATTTTTTCTTACACTCACATTTTGTCCTCACTTTATGCTTCTTCTTCTTCTTCTTCTTAACTTTAACTTCAATATTTATGCTAATATTTTTAATCGGTTCTTGACTATCTTTTTCTTTTTCATCCAGTTTATCTGTCATATTATTTTCTACTAAACATTCGGGTGAGATACATGTGGGTTCATGTGCGGCACACAATTTTAATGGATTCGAATTTAAATCTGTCTGCTGCTCTTGGTTATCGAAGCAAACACAATTGCAAAAATCATCTGTAGTATTAGTGTTTGTGAAGTGGAAAACATGTTTATTTTCAACGTTACAACATTCACAAGGTGGATAATTTGGGACTGGGATGTTTACCTTGTTATGTGATTGAATTGAACATATTGACCTAACATAACATGGATCTACTTGCTTAAATAAATTCGGAGCTGAAATACATGCATCAGCAAGTGTCACAAATCTTGCTGTCTCCTGCCTACGTCTTCTGTAACAGCAACATTTTGCATTTCCAGTACTGTTTCTCGCATTCGGTT